>WBNO01012891.1:0-129496 GCA_013400575.1 Peucedramus taeniatus | reverse complement strand
TGGGGTTTGCTTTTTTGTTGTTTCACCCCACCCCTTCCCACCCTTGTTTCCTCAAAATGGAACTAACTGAAAAGTTCCTTTAGTGGACAGATAAACATGCTGAACGTGGCTGTGAAGAAGTTTCAGGGTACAGGGCTGCATTCTCACTGTTGCCCCAACTGCCAGCAGCACAAGAAAAATTTGAAATTAAACTTAAGAGTATCAATTGACTATTTGTATGGATAAATGTTGGATATTTGCACAGGTGTGCAAAAATTGGATAGTGTAACAATACAGTTATATGATGTTCTGAAGCCATCTGGATGGTGCTTGGTAGTCACATTTAAGCCATCTAGCTAAACTTCCAAATGTTTAAGTATTTTCTTCCTGACAGTTTTGAATACCTTGCTTTAGGTTATCAGTATTGGTTGGTAGAACTGGAAGGTTTTTATCTGGCTTCAGGATTATCAGAGAAGATACGTAGTCTCAGCTGAGAGACTGCAAGTTAAATTCAGGAATGGGGAAATCAGAAAACTGAATTTTTAAACCCGTTAGAAACTTTTTGCTGATACTTGAGCATTACAGGTTACTGCAAAGTGGTTACAAGCTTCTGCAAAAAATGGGGTGCATGGCCTATGGGTATTAGTATTATGCCCTTGTAATTCAGGCATAATATTTCATCACAAATCCTGCAAAAGCAGTGGGACTATTTGTATGAGGTAGCAGAAAACATTGCAGTTTGCATGAAAGCTCTTCTGGTTGATTTTGACTTACCTGTGAAGAAACCCAGTATTAATTTGAAGAAATATCCAGTTGTAATTCTGATTCAGCAGCAGGAAAATAAAATAGAAAAGCTGCAAAAAGGCAGAAGCTTTTGATTACATAGATTAAGAAAACAGGGATAAAATTCGTTTCTTTTCAATTTTTCACAGAAGTTTGGTGAATGAGGAGAAAGGTGGGGAAAACTTGGCAATATTTATCATGTATTGATGCTATTCTATAGTACTTTGTTTTTAAATTACATTTTAGAGATACATATTACTTATGTGTCAGACCATTAGTATTTAAAGTTGTAGAATTAATTGGAATGACACTGCAAAGTTGCATCTTCATTGAATTTCTTGTTTTCTAGTATAAAAGGTAAACATTGTTTCATACTGTTGCTTTAACTTTTTTTCTATCATTAATGCCTGGAAGATAATTTCAGATATGTTTTCTTTAATAAGAGTGAGGTGATGGTATTGTGTGATTGCATATGTCAGTAACTCTTCTGTCACTAAGGAGAGATTCTTGTTCAGATGAAGTAAAATGTGATGGCTGAAATGTGGAATCTGACTGAATTTCTGGCTGAAATGTGGAAATCAACATGAATGAGAATATTGTGGAAACAGCTTTTATTTTCCATGACTATCACTAATTTTTCCATTTACTGCTAGCTTTAAAATAAGTACAGTGGAAACTTTATCCTTGCTTCTACAGCAAAGAGAAGAAACCTCTCTCTAGCGACTTATACTAATTAACTGCGCTCGTTATATGTTTGAAAGTTCTTCGTATTCTTTTCTGCATATTTGTGGGAAATAATGGAGAGGAAAAGGCTTCTCATTGATCATCTTCATTAAAGATTGCCATGCTTTTTTACTATACAAATTCATTCTGTTCATACAAAGGTATGTGTGAGTGGGCATATTCCCTTTCTTAAAGGATTTGTATCTCTTCTGAACCTTGCAAATGCAAGGCATACCTATTTTTGAATTTTTTTTCAAAATAGTTCTGTATATCTTATCCAACCATCTGAGTCATTTGCACTCTGTTGGTCTGCCTGCTGAACCAGATATTTATTTCTTGGCATAAAAAAAAAGTGTGGGGGTTCGAGCAATCTGCAGTTTAATAAATCACTAGGTTTTTGTTTCTTTAAAATATTTTTACAGTTAATATTTTTCCTTTCTTTGGTTGGAGCTGCATGTTGTCAACAACCTTTGAAGTAAAAGAGATAAAATCACCTTTTATTAAATTTTAATGAAAGATGGTAATTTTAGAAAAGAAATTTTGAACTGAAGGTAGAGTTTGGTAGTAATTTATATGTAATGTACTGTTACATAATGTAATGAGCAAATATTTTGAATATTAACAGCTTACAAAAAATGCATATTGATAAATGTACATTAAAGCAAATTATATAATCTGACTTGCTGTTGAAGGGAAATTAGTGATAGAAGCCTGATGCTGACTTAACATGAAGAATATTTAGCTATGTGTAAAATGAAAAAAACTTGGGGCTTTTCCTGATTCTGGATGCATTGTGGTGAAAATTTATTGTGCCACTGAGCCAACGTTCTTACAACTGGTCAGTATGTTTGGGATTGGAAACTCCTAGGACAAGTTTTTTTTCCCTGTAACATTATCAAATCCATTGTGTGTGTTAATTTAATGTAAAAACCAAGTCAGACAATAAATGTATCAAAAACAACTTGAAAAATTGTTTGTTCTCAAGGTGTAGTGAAGCAGCAAACTTCCCAGGTAATGATGACTGATACACTGCAGCCCAAGTTTCGGGTATGCTTTTTGCTCCCTTCTCTGGCAGTGATAGTTCTTACTTCTCAGATGAATGCTGGAATTATGTAATTGTGTTCCTTCATGTCACTGCTCTGATGAAATTGTGAGAATGGGTTGGGGAAGTCGATTAAGGTGAAACAAATGGGAATGGACTTAGTAGATTTTTTTTGGCCTCACAGGGAGAAATATAGCTGATTTATTAGACATTTTTGCTGACCTTAACTACTTAAGAAGGAAATGTTACTAAGCAGATAGCACCAAAATTTGTTCATAAAAGCATCTATGTTTTATTGTGGCTTCGTAGCAGAGAACTCTGAGTTTGTCATCTCAGCAGTAGTTCAGGCTCCAAAACATATCTGCCCTGTGCCAGCTTTCTCTTGAGTGATGAGCTTGTGTGTTGTGAAGTTAGAGCACTGAGAGGCTTGGTCTGAAGTGTGTTCCAGTGCCAGGCAGTGGAAGCTTGATGTGTGTGGCAGCTGCTTTCTGGTGTGTGCTTTAGGTTGGAGACAGTTCATGTGTGACCCTGTTCTCATTTTCATTTAGTTTGGATATCCCTCTTCTGCTTTGGTTTCATCCTGTTACCAGTTGTTATCTATGAGCATTTCAATTGCTCCCTTTCCTTGCTTTTGTATTCCTGTCTGCTCTTATTCAAGTAAATTAGTCAGTTGCTCTAGAGAATTGGAAAATTAAGAATTTGTAGTGTTTTGTTTGTCCTAGGAAAAGAAATGCAAGGTAAAAATTAAGGAAAAAATTAAATGAAGTCAAATTAATTTTAAGATAATGAGATATGCTTCTTTCCACAAAGATGGAAAGATGGTTAGATGTTAATAAATTATTTGAACAGTGCATTAAGATGTCTATATGCCTTGGTACCAGAAAACAATTCTGTGGTATGGATAGTGTATGAATACTAACTGTGATACATCCAACTCAGCTGTAAGATAGGCTAAACAGCAGCTATGTAGAAATAAGTCATACTGTGAGGGAACTGTGGCTTGATTCAACCAAGCATTATTTATGCTAAATAATTGTTGGTCACGCAGTGATTTCCATAAAATCGCCAACAAAACCAGAACTCAGGCTTTCTTTGTGTGCTGCTGAATCTTGCTGTGAAACTCCAGTTTCAGTGGCTCTGCTATTGGAGGAAATTAGTTTGAGGTTAGGAGTCAAGACTGGCTTGGGGTTTGGAATTCACAGTTCTCCAGTTGAAGCCATCCTCAGCCAAGGCCAAGCTGGCTTTGCAGTCTGAGTCGTGTAGTGCACCTCTTAGATACAAGTTTTCATTTACTGTTATTAGAATTTTTTACAGGGCTACCTAATCTCTGTAATGAATCACAAATTATGGTTTGATTTCTGCATTACAGCACAAAATGTTTGTTGTTTTACATTAAGCAATATGATGATTTTGCATAAATGGTCTTGCTTCTCTCCATGCTTTTTCTATTTCTGGTGCAATAGTTTTAAAACGGCCGTTTTCCTCCACATGCTGGAGGTTGGTTTGGAGAGATGTTTAGTTGGTTGGGTAAAAAGTGCAGCACTGCATTACCATGAGCAGAAGCCTCTAAGTACATTGGCACTCCAGAAGCATAGAGAACACTGTCTGCACCATAACGTTTGCACACAAAGTAATAGGGCCTGAATATGAAGGTATGGAAAAGAAACTGGGGGGAAAAAAAAGCTAAGAATTGTTCATCTTATTTATTTATATATAAACATATATAATACCATATGTTTATATTTACAAATACAAACACTGTTATGAGGGGTATCACCCTTACTGATTGTCAAGAGTGGTGACAGGGCTGGAAGCCATATTCAGAGAGGTGGTGGTTCACATTTTCTTGGGTATTTTCTGGTTCACATTCTGAATGATAGCATTTCAGAAGCACTATCATGCACAGTAAAAACTGGAAGCCTTTCTGGTTTACAGATGTCATCTCAGAACCCAGCTGCAGTCCCAGTGACATATTTCTGGGACTCCTGGAAGGGTCCTGAACTATTCTGTCCTGTTTCTATTCTGGTAGCACACACAGAAGTGTGTGTTTTGTATTCATTGTTTTGCCTTTTGTCCTGTTGATTTTATCATTCTTGAATAGTATTAGTGAGCTCCGTTGTGTGCATAGACCAGGGCTTCAGTCAGACTTGATATCTTTGAATGTAAATACAGGGCAAGGGGACAAATAGATCAAATGCAGGTCTTAAAAGCTGGTATCTCATGAGAGTAGGACATTTGCTCTGTCATTTGCAGCTTCAGGCGGCACTTGTCTCTTGGCCTGAGAATTTTGCTTCAACAGATATGCAACAACCAGCACATCCCTCCAGCGCCGAATCGCTGGGGCCGGTCAGGACCGGGACCGGCGCGGGGCCAAGGCCTAACGCCGTCGGGTCGCCGCTGTTCTCCCGCGCAGCGCTCCCTCGCAGGGGAGGGACGGGGCACGGCAGGCTTGTGGCCAGGGGGCTGGGACCGGAGCCTTTCTGCAAGGAAGGAGCTGGAGAAACCTGTCCTTGGCTCCGGGAGGTTCCTCCTGCCGGAGCTCTTTCCCCTCCGCTTCTGCGGTGCTAGCGCCTCTTTCAGCTCTCTTTGCAGCCTTAGAGGCTGGGCTGCCACAGGCCAGCCGCTGTGCTACGGAGGGAAGCGTTTCGCACCCTGCAGGCGCGAAACTCTCCGTCCCTGGGCTGAAAGGAAAAGCCTTTGCCGGACCGTAACGTAAAACAAAGCGCAGGGAAGTCCACCCGGGAACCGCGTATGAATGAAGGGACACAGGAGTCTGGCTCACGCTTGCCAACCTCCGCTCTAGACTCTGAGCCTCGGCTCGGTGGGCCGAGAGCGCCTGCAGGTCCGAGCGCTGGGCTGGCTCCGGATCGCTTCAGCCGCAAGTGCGCGTCCGGGCGGCCCGGGGGCCAGGGCGCGGCGGAGCCCCGGCGAGCCAAGGTGAGGGGTGCGAGGAGCGAACTCCGCGGGTTCTTACCCCTTACATCATCTCTGACTCAGGCTTGTCTTGCTACCTGAAGCCCTTCGCAGCGTGACGAGGCGTCCCTCAACTGGATGGGGGGATGGGGGGGGGGGGGGCAAAAGCCTGTGCCCACTCCATCCGCCCTCCCTGGGGGACGGCTTTAGGGCAAAATTAGCAAGTGGGCCGTCTCTCAGCTCGTCCCCAAGGGGTAGAGCCTTGTGTGCGAAAGGGGTGGGGATGTGGCTCTTTCTCGCGGAGGTTTATTATTATTGGGTGGAGGAGCGGGGAGGGGGAGTCTGCAGAGCAGACAAAATGCGAAGCCCTCCCCGCAAGAGTGTCTGTGCAGGAGGCGGGTGGACGCTGCTCGTCAGAGACTGAGGTAGAGAACGGTGAGGGGGCGGCCAAAGTGGAGAGGGGTCAGCAGCAGCCAGAGCATGCTCTCCACGCAACAGTTCCCTGCCCTGCCTGCGGAGGAGGAGCGCTACCGGCAGGTCCTCTCCGCCAGCCGGGTAAGGCGAACCTCAGGGTGCTCCGCTCCTCGCGGGGGGCCGCCTGGGGACGGAGGGAGGCTGGCTCCGCCGCTCGGCGACCCCCGGGCTGCGGGCGGGGGCAGCGCGCTCAGGGGACACCCCCAGCCGCCGCCGGCCCAGCGGCAGCTCCCGTGCGTGGCGCACAGCCTGCGCTGCCGCCGCGGGGCTGAGCGGTAGGGTGCTCGGGCAATCGGAGAAGGGGCAACCTCCTCTCCGTGCCCGCCGACGAGCTGTTGTAGCTAGAGCAGACCCGTGGCTCGAAGGCAGGGACGGGGCCGTGTCCCCCGGAGGCGCGGCCTGGGGGACGGCCGGGGACAAGTGACCTGCCGCGCCCAACCTGCCGCGATGGGGCCGTCCCGGAGCGCTCCTGTGTCGAAAGTTGCGGGGACGCGCCGGGGACGGCCGCGTTCAGAGGTTGGGCTGCGCGGGCTGCAGGTGAGCCGCAGCCAACAAGCGCTCGTTGTCGGCGTCTCAGGGAGAGCCGAGCGGCGCCCTCGCCCCGCTTTTCTCACCGGGCGCGGAAGATCAGCGGGGCTGCTGTGCCCGGTAAATGCTCTGCCGCTGGAAGGAGCGGGGAGGAGTTGGCCGAATGCGACGACAGCAGGTCCGGCCAGGATTTGCAGGAGCAAAGTTTAGGCTTAACCTCTGTCAGGGCTGTCATGGCAGCTCCATCGGCGGCTGGGCTCCCCGGGAGCCGACGCACCGTGACTCCGGCGCCGTAGTTGTCCCCCGGCATCAGCGGGAGCTGGCTTTATCCTTCCGTCGGTGCACCCTGGGATCGGGTGGAGGGACCCCCACCCCCCTCCCACGGCTGTCCGGCGGGATGGTACCGCTGGCCGTCAGGAGGTTGAGCTGTACAGGGTCACAGAGCGGGCACTTGATCCTTCAGGGAGAACCAGCCTGTGTGGTTGCAAGTGTCCGGAGGGGATAGCGCAGGCGTGGCCAGTCTAGCAGCACACACCTGTGGGGAGGGCTGAGGGGGTCTGCCGCCCTTATGGGAGAGGCTGTATAAGAGGGGGGGAGAGGGACCTTGCAGGAGGTGGCTGCTGCGTTAGTGCGAGCTTGCAGGGCGGGTCCCCTCAGCCTGCCCTTCCCTCCTCTAGCCGGGGCGCAGGTGCGCTGTCAGAGGGGGCAGGCGCGGCGGGGCCGCAGTTGCATAGCGGGGCCGGTGTGGAGCGCACGGCGAGCGAGCGGGAGCGCCCGCAGGGAGGGACCGGCTGCCCTCGCCCTCTCCGCCGCCGGGAGGGACCGGCCAGGGCCGCGCGGGAGTGCTGAGCCTGATGCGTGGCACTTGAGAGGGCGACGGAGCTTCTCGCGCTGTCACACCGATCGTACGCCACCGAAAAGGCACAGCACGGGTTTCATAAGTTTATAAACACGGCAGTGTGCATTAGTAGTATCATTACTCCACTTGATTTAAAATGCAGAGTTCTTGGATGCATTAGATGGCAGGCGATTAATTAATTAACTTAATTTACTAGCAGTCTGGTTGAGATTGTGAAACTCTGAAGTGAAATCAAATATCTAGAGCTTTTAATGCATTCACGGGATCTCTTGGGAAGTTTTGACTTTCAGCAGTAAGAGGATGGTAGTGGATTTTTCCATATGGCTTCGTACACCCTTCCTGTGTTCCTAAAAGATGGACTAGTCAGCAGGACTAAATTCTTTTGTTTGTTTCTGTAATGGATGCTCTAGTAGGAGATCTCTCCTATAAGCTTCTTGGGTGCTGTGGCACATGGATGAAGGAATGTATCACTGATACAGTCCAAACAACAAAAAAGTTGTAATACAAGAAATTAGAGAACTGCGCTGCCTGTGTCCCTGTAAAAGCTGGTGGCATCCCCAGAGGACCTTGGACATCTGGGTTCTGTAGAAAATGGGGACTCGTCCAGCTGAACAAGGGAATCCTAAACAGTGTTTAACCTCTTTCAGAAGTTAAATGCTCATGACTTCTTTCCCCCCTCCTCCAAAGGCCATTAATGAAGTACACAGGCAGACAGGTCTTTCTGCCTGTGAAGCAGCCTGGCTCTCCAACCCCACATCTAATCCTCACTCAGCATGCATTTTTAAGGAAGCTACCAGCCCTCATTTTCCTGAGAAGGCTCTTGTAGTGGTGAGCCAGGCAGTACAGCACGCTCTCCCATGCTAGAGGAGTTTGCTTGTGCTTTTAGTATCTCATGAGGCCATCAGGACAAAATATTGTTTTTTCTGAGTCTTTTGGAGCTGGAACTATAAAATAATGAAGAAAACATTTACTTCCTTTCCACAAGTCTTAGCTGGCACTTGGCTGTATGCAGATAACTTGAGTGTCCAGTGAATTGAAAGTATTGTATGTAGATGGTTGGAGATGTGTCATGATTGGAGGTGTTCTATAAAATGTGTACAGGGAATTTTTATGTATCTCTGTTATTGTTTGGCTGTTAATTATGTATTAGATGATGTCTGCAGATAGAAGTCAAAGCCAGGACTGTTAACAGTGCCAGTAATTATTTTAAAATGTGGGTTTACTTGAATGTAGGAGTTGCCCTTCTAAAAATTTTTCTTTTCCTGCTAAGCTGATATACATGCTTAGGTCTTAGCGCTCAGCTCCCTTGAGGAACATTACTGTCCTGGCATTGTATTGAGTCCATGTATTGCCAGACACATAATTTCTTGTCATTACTCACACAGCCAGACAAGGAATGTGTGCAGAGGCTGAGGTGGATAAGCACCTAGACAGAAATCTCTTTTGTCAGAAGGAGAATGGTCTTTTCCAGTGAAGGTGGGACAGGCAAGGGAATGTTGGGATCATTGTATCTGGCAAAGAAATCCAGCATCTCCTGCTCAACTGCTCTAACCAACAAATGGTGAACTCTAAACAAACACTTAGTTCACAAGCAGGAAGACAGCACTTCAGTGTGGCTAAGTGGATGTTTGAGCTCTGTGAATCTTTGCCATGCTGAGGCCCAGCAGATTCAGGTCATCCTGATCAAGGAGACACAATATAAGCATTACTGGCATGTCCTTAATATGTGGAAGCTGTGGCTTTGACCCTGCCTGGACTGGGAGGCCCTGGGTACCAGGTGGTCATCTGCTTTCAAGCTGTACAGATCACGCTGTTAGGCAGTTACATACACTGGCACTATGTCCTAGTGTGGTCAGATCTTAAAAGATGGTCGTTATAGCTACATTGTGTGGGAAGAGTCCTGTCAGCGTGTCAGGTATCCTTAGCAAGTGCTTGCAAGGCCAGATGAATGTCTTGTTTCTGAATGCCAGCCAGGGTTTGGCAGGGGCGGATGTCAGGCCACTTGCAGCAGAGCAGTTTTAGATTTGCACATGCAGCTTAGGCCCTTTCAAATGTGGCTGCCTGACGCCTTCTGATATTTAAATGCCTTCAGGATGAAGCAGCTAAGTAAGCAGCAGGGCTTGAGGGGGGCAGTCTGATTACAGTTTGAAATACTGATGCTTGTAATCTGTCCCAGTTTCTTTCCCTAGCAAAAAGAAATGGACCTCATAAGTGGCAGGCTGGGTACATACAGTTCTCCAGTGCCAGGAGAGAAGGGCAGGTGATAACCTGCTGTGAAGTGATGGATTGTCATAGTAGGAGAAAGAAAGGTTAAATCCCCCTTGCAAAGGCCTTCATGCTCCGAACAGTGACTGAAGACAATGTCCAGATAGCTCCAGCCTGACTATTCTCATTGCCTCTGAATTTTTAGTTCTCTTGGCCCTCCGCAGTCAGTTGTTGCCTTGTGAGTGTGTGCAGTTTCACCTGCAACTGTCCCGAGCCTCGCTCTGCGTGCCGGGCCGTGAGAGCCCCCCCTCCTCTTGCTGGGGCTGCGGGGAGTGGGGTGGCCCTCACTCCCCGAGAGGCTGCGCGACTTAAAGTGGGGGCAAAGAGGGAAGGAATAGCGCCTGGGCCTTGTCCCTTTGTCCCTCGCGGCAGCAGCCCCCGTGTCCAGCGGGCTGTCCCCTCTCCCGGCCGGGGCCGCTGTGCTGAGGGGTGAGGAGGGGGCTGCTCCTGGGTGCCTCTCCCAGCCCGCAGCTCCGCGGCAGACGAATACGATGCCGATCGCATCCTTTCCCTCAGTCCCCCGCCCTCTATAAATAACTCTGGCCGAGCTGACCTGTCAGATTCCCCCGGCAGAGCGGATCCCCTGACCCGGGCCGCCTGCAGTGGAAAGTCTGAATGCAAAACATACCGTAGTAAAAATAGAGCGGCCGGGGAGCCCCGCCGGCAGGTCCCGGCGGCTCTCGGTGCCGCACCGGGCCCGGCCCCCGCTGTCCCCTGGGCGCTCCCGTCAGCACGGAGAGCTCCCCCCTGCTCCTAAGTCTGTGTACACTTTAATGCCCCGGTGGTGAATGCTTTTCTCGCTGTCAGATGGAAGCATAATTCATTTTTGCTGTGGAACACATAGTTCCGAGTAGCGTTTTTAATATCGGCTTGCCTTTCTAAGCAGCAAAGATGAAAGAAATAGGAATAATGCTTAATATCCTAAATGTAAAAATAATAACGAGATGACTGTCAAGCAAGCGATTCTCATTTCAAAAACAGGTGAGAATGTTGCTACATCTGAAGTCTGAATTAGATTCCATCCTGTGCCTACCTTGTGCAGACAGCTGCTCCCCTGAAGGGATAGATGCTCCTTGGCTATGGTTTCAAGCCATTATAATTTAAAGCAGTGCTTGTAACTAAATTGTGTATGTATTATTTCTGGGTTGTTCTACCTGCAAAACTTAATATCTGGAGATTAAAGCCAGCAACAGACACCAGAAAATGCTGTCTGATGCTGCTGGTTCATTCATGTCACAGTTCTGGCCCTCAGTGCCCGTCGGGGCACAGCCGGCTCTCGGGGTGGTTGGTGGTGGCATGGCCTTGGCCCCAGCCAAGCGCCACATGGCCACTTGCTCTCTCCCTACCCCATCCTGTGGGATGGGGAAGAAACAGAAAGAATGAGAAAGCTCATGGGTCAAGATAAAGGCTGGGAAATGCCTTTGTGATTACCATCATGGACAAAACAGGCTCGAGCGGAGTAAATTAGTTTATTACTGATTAATACATATTGACTGATCCAGATACTGTGAAACAAAAACAAAAAATGAAGCAAGCATTAAAAAACTTCAGGAAAACACCTCTCATCCCCACTTCCCAGACTCAGCTTCACTCCAGACTTCTCCTTCCCCCTTGTTATCACCACAGGTGGCACTCAGTCCCCACAGTGAGGCAGTGAACAGTGCAGGGAAGGACTGTGGTTCTCTTCTACTCCTTCATTCTTACTCATCCTCTGCCCTGGTGTGGATCCTCCATGGGCTGTGTTCCTTTTGGGAGTATTTGCTCTACTGTAGAGCACGTACTTCTCTGACCTTGGTGTTGGCATTGCTGTTTCTCTCTCTTTTCCTGCTTCTCTGCCTGTGTGGTGTGTGTGCCCTTTCTTTAATACTTTTTCATGGAGGCACCACCAACTTGGTTGATGGGCTCAGCTGTGTCCTGTGGTGTGGATCCAGGTGGAAGTGGACATATCTGGCATGTGGCAGCTCCTGCTCTCTTCTCCAGGAGGCCAACCTTGCAGGCCCCCCACTGCCAGCAGCTTTCCACCTACATGGATGCCCATGTAATCAGGACAGAAATGGTGCATAAGGTAGCTTTTTAGCACATTGACCTCTAGAAAGTGAATAGAGGCTGAAAATCAGATACTGACTGAGCTGCTTTTGAAAAAGGTGAAGTTTGTGCTGTGATGGTTCAAGCGCTGCTCCTGGGGGACAGCTCCTGAGTCTCCTAAGTCTGTAGGAAAAAAGACTGTCAGGTTGCATCACTGCAGGTGCTCCTGTAAGCTAGTGCTTTTCCAGAATTCCAAGGCCAACTTTTACTTGCAAAAGAAGTATTTTGTATATTGAACATTTACTTGATCTTCACCTAGTCCTATAAGGGAAAGGAAGTGAAGGTAGAGTTTCCTTTTTTTAGGACTGCATCAGATTTCATCTACTCCAATTCATGTGTTGTAGTTTAGGGAGGTTCTAATATTCAGTGTATGGTGCTCTTGCTTTGGGACTGGTTAGTGATTGTCAATGCCTGTCTTTCCCTTCTTCCCTTTCTAAAACATGTAACACTCAATTCTGTCATATACAGAACATGGTGTTTTAAAAACTAATGTGCTAGAATCTTTCAGAACTGATTTGTTTGATGCCAGAGAGAGATTTCACTTGGCAGTGATTTAGCATTAGTAGTAACTGCCCAGAGCAATTCCTATTGCTGTTGATCACCTCAAAAGAACTCCTAGTTTCAAAACAGCCTATACTGTCACTCTAATGTTGTTGAAAATTTCTATCATCAAAGATTCAGGAAGCATTTCCTAAGGAAAGAGACTCTCATTTTCTCCCTTTTCTGCCTCTGAGTGAAGCAGTGAGAAATTGCTTATGTGCTCCTTGCATTTTTCATCTCACTAGTGATTTCAAAAAGCAGCCAGGTCTTTCTCTTGGAAATAAAACCTCTGGTAGGTAGCCTTGAGGAGTTTTCCATCCCACATCTCTGAGTCCTGCAGCTCTGCATTGATGTAACAGTACAGCAGATAGCTGTAATACACAATCATGTTTTCTCCTGACTTCTGTGGGACAGTGGAGCCACATGGACATGTCTTCCATTGCTGCTGCTTTTCCTGTCAAATTTTTTCTGGGTGGATTATTTTGCCTGTGGTAAAGTTGTCCTGAAACCAATGGCACCTGGAGATTATAGAAGCAGCACATGCTACATTTCTCAGGCTTTTCCCAGCCTCCTGCATTTCCACATCTCCAGGAAGAAACACAGACAGCTGAGCCCACCTTGCCTTAACAACCTTTGCTTTTTTACCATGACACAGTATTGAGCAACAGATGTTGCTGAGAGATACTTTATTGTTTGAAAAAGCTAGTTCTGTGCATCTGCAAATATTGCCTAAATGGATAATATATCTGAAAGAATATTAGGAACTGTGGAGTAAGTAGCTATCTTTCTTCTTCTCTTTTTTTCCTCACATTGCCTTTTGATATGCAGCAACTACATAACTGAAGAATGAAGTAGTAAATGCCTTTTCTTAAGCTTAGTTTTGTCCCTTCTCAGTCATTTTAAGGGTGTTAGCTTAAATAATTTGTAGTGCGTGTATACAAGCCTGGAAAGGAAGTCTCAAATGATGATTGAATGTGTTGTTGTTAACAAATCCTTTTCCCTATAAAGTGAGAGATATGGAATAGTGTTGATGGTAGTCTGGATGGTTTGAGAATCCAGATGGTTTTCATTTGCTTTTCCCTTATCATAGATAGGATTATTCTATGACTCTTGGAGTTTTCCAAAGAAAATGTGAATGGAAGGAAATCTGGCATCTGTTCTAGGGATGACAAAATGAATATGCCTAGCCATAAATACAGTAGAATTTTTATTATTTGATGAAATAATCAGAGTGTTATTGTTTCAGGGATTTAGATGGATGTTTTTATCCCATAAATCTTTATGTGATCCATAAAACTTCATTATTATGTCAAAGTCATGGTCAAATATATACACCAGTGTGCCTTGTTAACCCACTTAATCTTGAGTTTTCTGTATTGACTCATTTTTTTTTGTAAGTTCAGCAGTATTGAATAGGTTTAATCTCTAGTCACCTCTCCAGTTATTTCTGTCTCAATGTCCTGGTAGTTTCAAAAAATATTCTTCTCTTTCTTTATTTTCTTTTCCTGAAGCAAAATGTTCAAAGATGACATGTTTCTGAACAAAGAGGTATCCTACTGAAAAATGAATGAGTCACCTCTAAATTTTTTAGGTAGTAGGTTATCGACCTTTGTGACATTGTGTAAACCCATTTTCATCTTTGTGAGGAGGTCAAATAAAAAATCCAGCTATGCTGAACAGATAAGGCTTTGCTTTGACACTAAATCACGTCCTTTCCTTTGATTAATATTGCTGTTGGCCTTATCTTTGGTCCAAGGATTAGTATCTTTTTTAATCACAATTCAGAAAAAAGTAAAATTAACATTATAGATTCAAATTCTAAATTTCAGTTTCTTCTAGGCAGATGTTTATAGTTGAAGAATAATTATGCATTTTTAATGAAAAATTAATTGAAAAAATCCATGAAAGATAAAGAGAAAAATGCTTTTAAAAAGATTCCTGCAATTTTTTTAGCTTCCATTGTAGTTTACCATCCAGTTAATGTAATTGAAAGCTTCTGATTTTAAATGGGTTAAGGAATTGCATAATCAGCAATAGGCATTGCACAGAAGGTGAAACCTACTGTTGAGGCATTAGCAGGAAGAAAAGGCATGTCAAATTATGAGCTCCAACTACCTTGTGTGGGATGGGGCTTCTGATGGGATTTCTACACAGGCAGTGGGTGACTGATACACTGAATGTGAGCCACTGGACAGGCTGGATTTCTTTTTGCTCTTTCTAGTTTTCCAGGCTTGAAAGATTCTTTTAAGAGGAGGTTTTCCTCTAACAGTATCCTTCCACCCCCTCAAAATGTTTTGGGGTTTTTTTCCAATTTTTTTTTTTTATTGTCAGAAAGTAGGCCACTAAAATTTTTCTTTGTTTTTTTTAAAATGGTTTTCAAATTTGCCTTTCTTGTACTAATGGCTCTTCTGCAGACATCTGCTCATTGAATTCCCACCAAGGCAGAAACCTGAAGAGGGTACTGTGTTACTTACTCCCTGCTTGCTGGGTTGTGATTCTCAGCAGTGTGTAGCCAGAGGCTTGCCATTGCTGTTCAGCGTGCTTAGCTCAATGCAATGAACATCTGGGTAGTCAGGAAAGCATTAGAAGAGTCTCTCTGTGTGTTCAGAAAAACAGCACGGCACTGTGGAAACTTCCATGAGGAATTTTTGCAAGCCGTAGCAACTTAAAGAAAACTAATAACCCCTAGAGCATGAATTTTGCATTAGTTAAAGAGTACTTTCCCCAGAACAATTTCCCACTGCTTGCTGAAGTGGGCTGAATGGATGTTCGTGTTCTGGCACTGAGAAATATCAGATAATGCTAACCATAGTCTAATCCTTAATGTCTTTCATACACACTTCAGTTTTTAAAAAATCTTTGCTATCTTCCGTATGTTTACTGAACCTTGCTCATCTTATGAGGAATGGCAACATCCCACATCTTGGCCACCAGCTGTGAGAAGTAAAGAAGAGAGAACTTAGAATTGTAGTAAGTTTGCCATCAGCTGTACTATTTCCTAACCTGAACATTCTTGAGAATTCAACAAAGTTCCATTGTAAATGTGGGAAGTATCCCCACAGTAGTTTGAAGTTTACATCAGTGAAATTATAAATGATTGTAAATATGTACAATATATAAGTAAGTATGTAAACAATTAACATTTATGCCAAAACAGAATCATTATTCAGCAGCAGTTTTTTTAAAATGGATTAGAACATATTGGTATTTAAGAGTGATACTGCTGTTCTCTAGTAATGATAAATACCCTATTTACCCTGTTTTCTAATTCAGATTTTGAAGACTGATTTGTACTGACTGTATATGTTGGCTAATGGTGTGTCTAATTCTTGTTTATAATGAGATAGAGAACAGTTATTGGTATCACACATGGAATCCATGAAAATCCTTTCTTTTCCACTTCCATCTTTTGCATGAGATGTTAAGCATAGATTACCTGGAATGAAGAATCAAGGTCAATAGTTTGCTTGTCAATAGCTTTCTGATGTCTAAATAAAATATTCTTAGGGAGACCAATTATTAAATTATTTATGTTTATTTTGGTATCAAATAGATGTTTTTCAAAGTGCCTTTATGGTCCACTACATTGCCAGGATAGAACCATGTGTTCTTTCCCTGAAGAACTAGATGAAATAAGAATAAACTCCAGACTGCCTGGCTGCAGCGCCTGCGTCTGAGTGGGCAACTTACTTCCACCTCCCTCAAAGCCTTCAGAAAGGGAAGAATGAGTTATGAAAGAGAAGCTGCACCAGAAGCAGGCTCTCTTAATTGACCATACACCGTGAAGATAGTAACTTGGTGCTGGCAACACCACCAGCAACACAGCATTTATCTGTCACCCCAGATGAGAGCAGATTTGGAAGTGCATGTTGGTGGCTCTGATAGCTGGTGGTTCCTCAGCCGTAAATGCAGAGTGAGGGTGGGTTGTGCAGGAGGTGTCTGCAGTCACACTGGACAGCACAGCAGGCACACACCAAAGGAGATCTCGCTTGGTAGCAGCAGTGAAGGGTTTCACACACACAGGTGAGTGGAGCACCATAGGTGTGTGTGCCTTTGGATTTGGTCTTGGCAAACTTTCTTCTGGCTCACTCAAACTGAAGCTGGAGCCGCGTAAGAACAGTGCTGTCACTGAATGTGGAGAGACATACCTGCATGTCACCTTGTCCCTTCTGAGCTTCTCCTGCATACCTCCTCAGTTAGTTCCAAAATTGCTTCAATGGCTCACAAAACTGCTGAAATTGTCGGGAGTCAAGAACTCCAAAGTTGTGCAACAGAAATGAAGGAAAGAATATTGCATAAACATTTGTAAATCTGAATTGGTGACTGATTTCTGGTGATGCCCAATTTGATTTTTGCAACACTGTTTCTCAAACTGGATTAAAAACAGCTTGAAAAGTCTTTTGTACAGAAGTGGACAGTGGGTCTGTATGGGAGTGTGAAAGGCAAAACATAACCTTATTTTACACCTTGCATCTTCTTCAACACAAATGAAACATCACTGACACAGTTACACTTTGCTTACTTTAAGTGAAAATACACATCAGGAAGATTAAATGTGTTTCAGGTTTATGCTTCAACCAAAAGAATCTGGCGTCTAGCACCAACCAAATACTTCTTTTGGAAAGATATGCCCAGCTTTATATGACATCTCCCTTAGTGGGATACTGTGTATTTTGGATTGATTAATTTCATGGAAGAGAAAGGAGGTCTGACTGTCAAAATGAACTTCTAATGAATTATGTCAGCAATTTGTATTTTGTCTGAGGATATGGAATTCCCTGGCAGAAGTTACAAGACTACAGTGAATTTGAACTGTCAGGAAAATAGTGCATTTTATTGGCAGATAACAACTTTGTGATAATAACATGCTTTTCATGTTTGCTGATTTGCTGTATTTGCTGCTGATTTGCTGTATTGTTTGTTTGGGTTTTCTTCCTGCCTTCTGTATGAAAAGGTGTTTTTTTTTTGGTTGTTTTTTTTTTTTTTTTTTTTTTTTTTTTTTTTTTCTGCTTTGCTGCATGAGAAGGTTTTTTTCCTCTGAATGGCACTATTTCCTTTTAGAATAACTATGACATTACTGTTCTTCAGTTTGTGTACACTAGAGTTTGGGAACTGCTTGTATTTGCAGGCAAAAGCTGCTTAGTGTTCAGTTTCTTATGCTACCTTAACATTTATTCATCAGAGTCCATTTCAGTTTGGCTCTCTAATTCCTCTAACACGGAAAATTAAATATTTCCAACTTTTCGCCTGTATGTGTTTTTAGCATGTGACTTTATACCTTTGGAGGATTTATCTCACACTTTATACTTGTTACAATGACTATTGAAGTATGGTGTTGTATTTTTTGACAATAAAGTAGTTGAATGGAGGTGCATTGCTGACTCCTAGTATTCATGTAAACAGGACAGAACTGAAAAAAAATGTAGGCCATTTTCAGCTTCTGTTACTCATTACCAGGCCTTTGAATATTATGAGTTGATCAGAAAAGGCTGTAAGAATGAGTATGGTTAAATTTATATATATGTGTGTGGTGTTTTGTGCTTAAACATTGACACTTCAGCTGTTCAGTTTTTGCTCTGTAGCCATAACAAGTGGGAACCATCTTCCCCCAGTGGCAAAGGGAAAGCTGTAGTGGCTGGTATGGTCATGTCAGTCCAGTATCTAGAGATTTAAGACCAGGTCACAAAAGCAGATGAAATCACAAGAGTTGACAACTGAGCACTGCTACAACACTAGAAGAGAAACAATATCAAGGATTCGGAAGGAGCTGCAGATAGTTTTTGTAATCTTACTTAATTATTGTTTGGCTGGATAGCAGATTCCTCAATGGCATTATGAGGACTTCTGAGGACAATGGCATTATGAGGTCACCTGTTTACTGCCCCCTGACATTGTTTCTGCATTTCATGGTAGTACTTCCTTCCCTTTCTTTCCATTACAAACACTAAATAATGCTTTGGAGTATGGCATGCTCAAGATACATTAATACTTCTGATCTAAGAGGTGTCTTCTACATTTCTGTGTAGAGACCCATCATGCACAGAAGATACTGACAGTAGGCAATTAGCCCTAATGACACTTCTTTATTGGGAGAACATCTGTTAGTACTGTGGTGACAACAGCAGGAGATATTTTTGTCGAGTGCTTATATCATGATTCAGGCTGTTTTATAGACTAGTAACTTAGATACTTTTAGTATCTAAAAGGAAAATTGCATGCTGCCATAGGCTTTTCACCCATAAATCTTAATTTAATCTGTCATTTGTCTGCTTTAATATGACAGGCATGTTATTGAAATGACAGCCATGAGATCAGATTCTTTCCACGTCTTGCAGAAAATAAGCTGTGAATTTTGGTCCAATGAATTTTTTAGTCTTTTTGTAGTCAGGTGGCACTACACACTCTTTTGCATCTTATTTTTTTTCTCACTCTGTGGTTCCAGAAAATAAAATGAGCAGTCTGATCCAGCAGTCCTAGATAAACCTAGATTTTTTTAAAAATTCTCACTGAAATTAGCTCAAAGTTTCTTTTTAGTCCATTTCCTTTATTGCAGTCATTACTCAAAGAATCCCACTCAGGTAAGCAGTGGTTAATGTAATTTCATCAGGGGCAAAACTTCTTAGCTGTCAGAAGAAATTATCTGATGTTTTTAGGTATTGTCTCTTCTGACTATAGTCTTGTTAAATACAAAACCTGCTTGTATTAAAAGGAAATGACTTGTTGCCTTAAAAAACAAACACCAATATTTCCTAACTGTAGTGCACATGGTATTTAATTCAGAAAAATATTTCTTAGCTTGAGTTTTCTAATAACAGTGGCTGGAGGAGAACTTTCACCAGTGTTCTTCAATTATTGAGAATATGATTTAGTCCAGTGCTATAGATTTTTGGCTAAATCTATTTTTTGCTGAAATCTTTAGCATTTAGTGTTGATTTCTTTCAGTGGGCCCTCAAGGATTCTGCTTTTAAGTCTTCTTGTCCTTCCCTTGGAAAGGAAGATAAATATGTATCTACCAGGTATCTCAGTCTTACACACTTAGAGAATGAGTCAGAGAAACTATTAACTACACAGGGAGTTGAGAGAGACTGGTTTCTTCTCTCAGCCAGTAACCTAGAAGCTTGAAGAGAGCCAAGGAATAAGCATTTTGCACCCCTGTTTCCTTCCATATGCCCATTTTTATCTGATGATTCCATTATTTATGTCTTTAGTCTATTATTTGTTCCTCTATTCCATTATTTATTAGAACTGAGAGAACAGAGCACGTCTGAAGTTTATGCAGATACCATTGTCATACTAGAGCACTTCAAGCTGGTGCATGTGTTCTTTGTGTATTGCAATATTTGGTGGCAAAAGGAAAAGAAATAGTCAGGGAATATACAAACAGTAGGTGTAATGCATTCATGTTTATCTATAGGACACTTTATTAAATTCTCATTGTTGATATAGGAACCAGTAACACTATCTCTAGTTTTAATTCATATTCATCAGAGAAATTTACAGAAAAGAAACTAATGTAGATGTTCCAGTGATGGAAAATGGTAAAATTGGGAAACTGGAAAAATTAAGTTTATGCTTGCATAGTCAGTGATGATGATTTAAACAGGTGTATTGTTTTTCCTGAGGTCTTTTCCAGCAGAAGGAAAAAATACAACATACTATTTAGTTGCCTATAAACATTTACTTTGCTGTTCTACAGAACAAGCAGTTTATGGTGCTTAGAGAAACATGTATTTATTTAAACAATACAGCATTCTTTTCTTGAGCAGTCACTGAAAGCAAATTTGGGTGCAACAGCCCATTTAAAAATCTGTGACAGTGAGTTGTCAATACAAAGATTGACATTTATTGCTTTTAGGAGTGGACAAGAAAGAAAATGTTTGATGTTCTCATTTAGTTTTGAACATTTATGTAAAGTAAGTAGTATTTACAATGCTAGTAGACTTTAGAAAACATTTCTCACAGAAACAGAGGCTCACCAGAAGCTCACTGTTTTAATTGGCACACATTTAATGTTTCTGCTAGGTTAACTGTAAGCTATATATGACAGTGGTGGTAATTGCTGTCAGTTAAACACTTGTGCTTGAAATTATTAAGATATCATGTATCTCCAGAATAATCAATGCCATCCCCTCCTCACAAAAAGAGTCAAAAAATGATGATGGTGGATACTATTTCTGAATGTTTTTTGAAATACTTGAGAAAAAAAACTTTTTTTCTTTCTTGCTTAGTTTTTACTCCTAAGACAAACTCTTTGTGGAGTCACAGGTCAGAATTTACTTTGTATTATGCTGGATAGAGTTGGACATTTCTGCTTGGGACTTGCAAGAAGTGCATCTTGGTTGGGAGCAATTTCTTTAGGAAAATGAGCTGGATCTAAAATTTGTTTGTCTTGAAGAAACTAAGAATCATCTTCTGAGTGCCTTGATCACTAGGCTGTGTAGTGGTGGTCCTGCTCCTTGTTGTCTGGCCCAGAGGAACTGGGTTCTTTTTTACAGAATATCATTATTTCAAGGCATGGCATGCTCTGATTCAAGAGGAGTCTGCATTCATGTGGTTGTGATAGTCTGCTCAGTTGTAGATCTAATTTTTTAACTGCCTCAGGCAAAAGAGGGTATTGCACTCAATTGCCCTGTTTCCTGTGGGAGCACTGCATCTACTGCATCATTGTCTGTGCTTTCAGAAGTAATTATGGCAGGGTTTTGGGAGATCTGTGTTCATAGCAGAGTTGTGTTATTTCTCTGTTTCCTGTGCTCAGAACTCACAAGGGGGCCTAATACAGGCTGTGCAAATCCAGGTTGTGGAATTCAGGGAAGCCTGCTATGAATACAGCAGCTAAAGCTGCTGGATTCCAGCATTACCAGAAGCAAAATGTCAGGCAGACACTGAAGACTTCAATATGAAAAGGTAGACAAGCGTGAACTGCTGGAAGTCAAGCAGGTGTTGTCTGAATGTCACATGGATTGAAGTTCCTAATATTTACCTAAATCCTTAACTTCATCTGTGACTGAATGTTTTAGATGTCACTTGTGGACAAGGGCAGTAATTAAGCTGAGTTATCCTGAAGTCTTGGTTTGAAACATTTACAGTTTCTGAATAAGCTACTGCTTAAGAAGAAACAAGTCTGACACCAAATTAACTCTCTCCAATATTGTTTATATTTCTCTTGTTGTGGGAAATGAGTATCAGATTACAGACCTTGTCATCTCACACAGACTGCTTCAACAGACACTTTAATCTCATCTTGAGCCGGCTGTTTCAGATTTTCAGATAAATCCAACATCTTTAAGTTCACCATCCTGCTTGCTAGATAAATCTAGTAGTAGGACTGTGCTGAGACTGAATCACTGGAATAGGAGGAGGACTATCAAGTGAGATACTACTAGCAGCTCACACCATACCAGTACCATAGGCATTTTCAGTGTTAATGTCTTTACTGTAAACAGTGGAAGTAGGAAAGAAGTCAAATGGGACAGATACTGCACTGGATGAGTCTTGAAGTGGTCAGATGATGTCTTAGCAGTGTCAGAAGAGACACATACAACTTCACAAGTGCAGTTTTCTTAGCTTCTGCTGTCTGTCCAGGGTCTGCAGTGTCTACTAACCAGGGGTTTCAGGAATAGTTGATAACTCTGTTATCAGCAAGGAAGATTTTCTTCCAAATAGTCTTTGTGCCATGCCGGAACAATAGACATTGCAGAATGATGGAAAATGATTCTGAAAATCCTACTCATGCCTACAGTCTTCTCATTCAAGGCAGTAAATGGGAGTGAGGTTGTGGGGTGGTACAAATCCAGTCTCCTTGCAGCAATTCCTTAAGAAATAATTGAACTTCAGCTTGTGCCAGTCAGTCTGATGACCTGCTCTTTACAGAAAGGCATGTTCAGCAGAGCCAGCCAAAGGGATAACCCACAGAGACTGGCATTTACAAGACTAATATTATTTATGCTGTAGACTTCAGTCTCTTGAGGTTCTTCGGGAGAGGCTGTCAGGGTAATGGATGCCTTTACTCTTGTGTCCTGACACAACCAACATTGATGTGATTGATCTTCCTGACAAAGAGGATAAACTGTTAGTCGTCCTTTGGGATGACACTGGCTGGAATGAATAAACCTGTCATCCAGTTTCACGTTATCACAGGGAAAATTTTATTTTTTGGTCAATTTCAAATAAAGGGGCATGGACTTTATAATAGTTTCAATCTTGCTAGTTAATATTAATTTGGAATTTTGTGTTTGTTTCTGTTTAAAAGTGATGACATTTCTCCAGTATATGCGATCATAGTATTAATGGAGTTAGGTTTAAAAAATATAAAATGCATGTTTAGGCTTTTACAAGGGTTTGAATTTCTGTACTTTGTGCATCTCAGTTTAATTCAGAAAATTGTTTTTCTCTATTCTTTTGTATTCCACTCATGGAACAGAAAATTGATTTGCAAACTCTAGAGAATGCTGTGTTAAGTTATAATTATATAAGGTACTTAAAAAAATCAGACATCATTACTGTGCATAGTAAGTCTTCTGTTATCACTTAAAGGTTATAATAGTATGTTGATTCTTTGATAAAAGAAACAAGAACGTGGAACTCTTGAATAATTAGTAATGGATTATTTTTAATTATAAAATAATTTGTATTTAGCCTTATTCCTTAAGTTTATTATGTATTTTACATTTTTTTTTCAAATTAAATGCCTATCCGACATCCAGTTCTTGAAAAATGTTTAGAAATTTCAGTGAAGCTATAAGTCTGTGGATAGTGAGTAAAGTTTAATAAATTATATGGATTGTGCTAGACTGTCCACCAGAAAGAAAATTTATATACAACTTGTCTTTAAGACTCTATTAGCCATATATAGCATATATTTAAATCATGTAGCTGTGTATTAGGGAGAGAGGACTGCAGTTGAAAACATAGGAGTTACTGATGGTCACCAGCATGATAAAACTGCATTTTTGTCTTTCAGGTCTTAGGAACAGATGAGGATAATATGGGGGATGGTTGCTCTCAGAAACTGGCTTCTGCCAAGTTCCTCCGGCTTTTGCTCCTGATACTGATTCCATGCATCTGTGCCCTTATCCTTTTGCTGGTGATCCTGCTTACCTTTGTAGGTGAGTGCTTTTTTAATAAAGGAGACACTTTTTTAATTAAAGAGACTAAAACTAAGACCACATTCTCAAGTGCTAATATAATTGTGGACATTAGACATCTATCTTAGCACACCTACCTTAAAAACTAATCTATCGAGTGACTACTTGTCGCAGAGAAATAAATCTGCTGTTTAGATTTGTATCCTTAAAATGTATTTAAAGTATCGATGAGGAAACCTTTTCTGATTTTCTCAAGGTAGATTTTTGAGGAACACATCTTGAACATGTAGATAGTTTTCAGCAGTCATTTTACAAGTACAAAAGATACTTTTGTTATAGTTTTAGATCGCTGGCAGTGGAATGGAATATTGATCCGTTTAGGTCACACATTCATAAGCAAACCCGATTCTTATTTTCAGGTGAAATTTAATTTATAAATAGCCGCAAATTTTTCTGAACAGCATGCACAATATTACTGTTTAACTAAGGAAAATTATGTTCCTTTCTTCTACATACAAAATATGTATCAATGGAGAACCACAAATTTGTGGAAACTGGTTCAAGGTAATAATAGATTTCATAATGGCTTAGTCCGTTAAGAAATTTTGTGTGTATGTTCTTCATAATTAAAAAGTGCTAATTTATTAGCATAAATTTTTTAAAAACTCTTCCCTTTGTTACTTTTAGAAAAGCTGACATATCATGAAATTGCTTCAAGTACAAAATGAAAAAGACAATAAAACTAGATTAAAGCATTATTTTTTCAGGAAAAAAAAAGTTTAAAAAATTGCTTTCAGTGCTAAGTGTTTTTGGGTTCTTCCATTTTTCATTTTTTTTAGTAAGAGTATTTTCTAATTCAGCTTCCTTAGGTACTTTAGAAGCACATCTGAACTAAGTGGGGTAATGTATCCAGTATCCAGATATCCAGATATAAATCTATTTTCCTACTTTAAACACTCTAATTTCAGTATATATCAAACAGTCAAAAGCAAGCATAGGAAGAAACTAAAGATGTCTCATAAACATTGTCAAAATCAGGACAATTTAAATCTGTTTTCTTGATTCAGTCTGAAAGGATATGCAACACAACGTTGTAGGCCTGTTCTTTTCATTTAGTTTAAGTTAAGGAAGTAAGAAAACCCCCAAAGCTAGTGAATGTTGTGATTGACAAGTAAGTCTTGGGTTGTATCTCTGAACTAAGAACAGTTTGAAATGGATTAGGATCAAGTAAGTCTTGCAGTTAGGAAATATGAAGCTGCTAAATTTGCTTTCCTTATGTTTAGCATTCCATTTCTATCTTTCATATCCTCTGCCCTAGATTTTCATTCTTTGGTGAGAAAGCAGAAAAAGGCAGGTGTATTTACATCAGCTCTACTCAATCTCTTCCTCAGGCATGTATCGACCTGTGATTAAAATGTATGAAATCCTCTGGGAAATGGGGCCTGTTCTGATCCTACTTATGTAGCAAAAATCGTGACTATCTCCTCTTAAGGCAACGTCATTACTGTAGGGCAAAGAATAAGGCTTGGTGTTATAACCCAAGTCTAAAACTGGCAAAGGTCCCTTCAGAAGCAGCTTTTGAATTAACATTTTATAATTTACTATTCTTCTCAGCAGCTTTCATTTTCTATGCATTGATAGCCTAGAAGCAAATATACTTGATGACCAGAATTAGATGAGCTAATGCTGTGGACATTTAAAGTGTGTATAATAGAATATAGTCTGTTGTAGTAACTAACAATACACTATATCCAAAATAGTACTTCATATTAATTTCAGGTCAATAATAGTAACTAAATTCTAATATTGGTATGAAGTCTTACTGTGTAAGAAATGAGTTGATAGTATTGAGTGGCTAATAGAAATTATTTGATGGGAGGGATGGTGGTGGGGTGGGCAGAAGGGCGGAAGGAAGGAAGGATGGATGGAAGGATGGATGGATGGATGGAAGGAAGAAAGGAAGGATATTACTGCAGCTTAACTGTAGTAGTTAACATGCAACAGTTTGGTGTACTATGGGACCTTCATAGTATCAGTAATGTGCCAATTTCTCCAGATTGCAGAGTCATGGGTACAGATCCTGCAGAATAAATCTCAGTTCATATGTGCTGGCCAGCTGTACTAGTGAACCAGTGCTTGATTTCCTTTGCAACTGCCTCATCCATTACCTATACTTTGTTAGGTTGCTTTGCTCTGTTTCATTAGCTTTTAAACAAATTTGGTCTCTTTGAGCTTTCCTGCTCTGAAGAGCCAGAAATCTTCCTTGCCAGAATCTCAATTTACTAGCTTGAACAGTGTGACTATTTCTTAGATCTCTTAACTGTCCATTTTAAACTAAACTTTCAATTTTTTAAAACCAATCCATATTTAAGCAAAACATTAATTCTCCAAAGTGAAGAGCAACTGGAAATGATCATTAAACTGCTGAAAAGTGTTGCTTTGAAATGAAGTGAATCTGGTCCCAGTAGCTCTATTTTGTACCAAGCACAGTGAAGGCCAGCATATTGTATGTTTGTGTCATCTGGACATGCTCCGCTGTAGCTGGAGACACCAATTGAAAATGGTTACATCTATTTCTCAGCTAATTAACTCTGGATTATGATTTACCATCTACAGCTCTGTATGAACCCAAGTCTGAAGAATAGTTGGATATAGAGTGCCTGTATACATGAATAAAATGCATGTTCTGTATGGGCTGCATGTCTGTTAGCAAACATAGATAGAGAGTAATTAATTTCTCTTCACTGAAGAGATTAAGAAATAACTGATTGTTTTAAAGCATCGCTGTGTTTTCTTAGGTATCTTGAAATCTAAATATAGATGCTATAAAAACATATCCAGTAAGCTTAATTTAAGATATACAATAGTGTTTATAGGGGAAGGGTTGGGGGGAAGGATGAAAATTAAGGCAAGGAGCACAGCACAGGGAGTGGATTTTGCAGCCTGGAATAAAGTGCCTAAATTCTCTATGATGCATTGGTAAAGGAGAAGATAGGAGGAAAATGTGGGAGAAGAAAGAGATGACTCGGGAAGGTGACCTAAAACTCTTAGAAACTGGAAACAGAGTTGTCATCTAGAGCTTGCACGTGGGGAATGCCAGAGGCCTATGCCTGCCTCCCTCAAGGGTGTATGTACCTGAGCCAGGCTGATCTTATTTTGGAGGGAAAAAATGTTAAAAAGAATTTTAATACTGCTCATTGTCATTGGAGATGATACAATTAGGAACTCCTTTGGTGTTGAAGAGGTTCGTTGTGTGGTCCCCCTGTTAAGAGGAATTGTTATCACTAGGAACTGTAAAAATAGAACAAAAAATGCTGTTGGAAAGATGGGTTGAAGAAGCAAACAAGCATTTGGGGGTCTCAGTGAAAGAAGTAAATGGCCTCATGGCAGTGATACACATAGTTATTATTTGTTGTTCCAGAAAAAGAATTAAATAAGTCCGAGTGAGAAGTAGATAGAATCCAATGGGTAGCCTCAGTATTTTGTTTCACAGTATTTATTTGACCACTGTATTAAACCAAAGGGGGTTTTCAAACATTTTTCAAGAGTTTACCTGTCTTGTAATATATTGCCTCTTACTCTGCTGAGTGATATTTAAATAGCTAATCATTTTAACTTTAATTTTAAATCAGTATTAATAGCTCTTTGGGACCAATGTTTTGCAACCTTTTTCTATTTTTATGCTGAGTGGAAGAGAAAAGACGAATCCAGGGAGGAGGAGAGAGAATGTGAAAAAATACCTTAAGCTATTCTTGAATTATGGAAAAATACTATGCACTTTCCCAAAGGAGTTAAAAAAGCTTATTTTAACTTTTTGAAAACTGAAAAAAAAAACCCTAGTTAAGTTTGAAACTTGAAACAAAGTAGGCTTCTGAATTCTACAGATTCAGTGCTTTGTTTGAACACAAATATCTGGCATCCAAATAAAGCCACATTTTAGTGAGCACAATTTCTAAACACAAGCACTCACTCACTCTTCCTTAGACTTTAGCAAATCATATTAATACTAGTCCCTGCTTGTGAAAATGCACTTACCGTTTGATTTGACCAGAGGACTTAAACAAAAAAATGCTGCTTAAATCATATGCAGGTGGGAGATTTTTAGTTGCTTCTGTAAAATACACACAGTAAATTCCTCCAAACCCCAATGATATATGAACATCTGCTAGTGGAAAACCAGAAACCCTAATGTTTATATATATATATGTATAAAGTTCCCCTGGGTTTGTCCAGTAGAAGTTAGACATAAAGATTTACTCACAGTTAGTGACACTGGAGCCAAGATAATCCAGCCTGGATAAATGATGATATGATAAATTTCACTGTTTAACTGGTAACTGGTAACTGTTTAATTGAAACTCACTGTATTTCAGAAATTTCACCATTTTTTCTTGCTGTTTGTATTTGCTATAGTTAGAGGTTACTCAGTAAAAGAAAATGCTGACATTGCCCCTTCTCAGTTATTCCAGTTCTCTTTTCTCCCTTTCCTATAAAGCTTTCCAACCCAAAGTCACTTCAGTCGGATTCTTCAGGCATTTTTAGTTTCTTGTATCTGTGATTAATAAACATTTCTGCCTGCCCAGTCCTTGAATTTCAGACCAGTGAACTGATTTATTTTACCAGCAGAGTGCACGGAGAAGTGAGAAGAAGAATTCCATAATGGGAGTGGGCTCAGGATACCCTCTTGGGCTCTGTGTGGTGCCTGGAGCTGGCAGAGGGGTTCATTTGTCTAGGGACAGAACCTTGGGGTAGTGGGGGATGAACATGGCCTAACTGAGAGGTGATGGTGCAACCAGCCATTTTGGTAAATGCAATAGCCAAAATGAAATTTAAGTCTAGGAGAGATGGTGGTGGGTGTTTTGTGGATTTAGGAGTCATAGAATCATAGAAAGATCATCTAATTCCAGCCCTCCTGCCATTTGGGGTTCATCTGTACCAAGCAGCTAATGAAGGGTCAAATGAATATGAAGAAAAGTTATTAAAATCATCAGTTGTTGCCAAGGTACTTAGAAACATTTGGGAGACTTTATGTTTTTAGGATTCCTTTTAATTTTTTTTATAATCAAGTCTAGATTAACTGTGTTTATTATGATTGTTAAGCTCTTCTACATGACCCGCCAGTGGCAAAAATTGCTTTTGCTATTTACCAAAAATGTACTGGTTCCCTTAAAGCTTCAGAATTGGATTTCTAAAGATGGTGGTACTATGAAAACAAGAGATGATGCAATTTAAAAGGAGAAAAAAATAGCATTGTCCATCTTGTTAACATAAGGATAAAATGAATGCATGTTGAAGCTCCTTGAAATTGCACTCTGTAATTTTAAACATGTAAGTATTTGGTGACATACTATAAATATGATTAAAATATTTTACAGTCATGGAAGCATTTTTTTCTCTATTTATCCAACAGCAACCATGTTTTATGTGCTCCTGTTATTTTGTTGCTAGATAGAATTCTTAAATTTGTCTTTAATTTTGATATTAAAACACTTTTAAAATCTGTGTCATTTTATTTAGTATTAACTTTCCTGAACAAATTGGTAATACTCTTCCAGGTGATGGTAATTTTGGTGGTTTTTTTCCTTTATTGCAGGAGTGTTAGAAAAAACATGCTTTTATTCAAATGGAAGTGAGGGCCTCACAGTTAATGGTGACTTTGAAACGTCTCATGATCTTTTGCCAAATATGGTGGAAAATAGTTCCGAGACTGATCCCACAGTGGATCTCAGCACACAGCCCTCTTCTTGGACCACCACGCCTTTATCCCACATTGACCAAATGAACAAGAACTCAAGTATATCTAGAGAGTCTTTCCAGGAAAATTCCTTTGGTCCCCCAACTCAAGCCTCAGTGCTCAGTCATCAGCCTGCCTCTGCCGCTGCTTTGCCGGAGGGCTCTGAAGACAGCACGCGGCTGTTTGCCACTGCAGAGGAGATGACGTTGTGGCCTACAGATGCTTCTTTTAACAACACAGAGAAGATGACCACTCTGCCAATATTAAGTCCTACCCGCCCATCTGTGTCACAAAAAATGGATCAGAAAAAAAGTAAGTTTACATTTTATTTGGCTCCATGGTTCTGACCCAAAATCTACAGTGCATACTATTGGCATGCTCCCCTATGTGTTTCTGTGAGGTCTAAGGAATTTGTCCCTTTTGATAATTTATTTTGTTGTGTACATTCCATGTTGCAATAAACTTGTTTCTTATCAGAACATTTGTTCAACTTGTTAAGGAAGATGCAGTAAACTTTCTCAGTATGAAACCTTAAAATACATTCTTCAGTTGGTGATAATCAGGCTTACCAAGGCTAGAAATTAGTTACTGCACTTATTAAGACTATAGATTGTATATTCTGTGTTACTTTAAAACTCCCCATCTTGGGATGTAACTGCAGTTACAACTTTTTCTGTCTTAACGGATAAATTCTTCTCTAATTTGAAGCAGTTTTTCTGTGTAGTAATGAAGTTCCATTAGCATTTTTGAAAGAGAGTAACAACAATTAACTGGGATCAGGACTTTTTTTTTTTTTACTATGAAGCTAGGTGCATTTTATTAATGTCATAGTAAATGTTATTGATTCATCATTCATGTTAGTGGTAGTGAAGGATTCCCTGATACTGCTTTGCTAATTACTGAAGCACAAGGGTACCATATTGAAATTAATCACTTTCTCTAGAGCTGCTTATCAGCTCCTTTTTTCTTAATCCTATCAGAGCACAGAGCAAAACTCATTTATAAGGCCATAGAGAAAATGTAATGTAAATCACTGATTTATCAGTATTTTCTTCTCTCCCCTAGACTATAGTGACTTCATAAGCCATTTGAATGGCATAGGCTTTTTGCAGGTTCTATTTGCTAAATGATTTTTCTTATGTAGATTTCCCTCTTTTTCTCCCCTGCACCCCAAACTCAGAATAAATGTGTATAAATGGACACTTGAATCCTATTAGTAGTTCATTTGTTTACTTCTTTTGGCAACTTGGCAAATTATCACTGTTCCAAGGAAAAGCAAGAAGGCATAATGTGCTACACTACAAACATTTGTATAATCATATTTGAGATACCTGAAATTCTGGGAAATACAGATGAAACAGTGTAAAGCCCTTTTGCCTTTTCTTATAATGTTGGAATGGACTCTTTGGAGATGCATATAGCATGCATATGTAATGTGCACATGTGTGTGTATGGCACATGACATTTTTCCCTACTACACTGTTAATGCAGGGACAGCACTACAGTGACTCAGGACAGCCTTAGGTCTGGATTTCTAATCTTTTTGGTATTATACAGAGAGGCACTTTCAGCACTTTCCAAGTATGTGTTCTATTCTGGTAAGTGCAGTTCATTCCATAGCAGTATGACTATGTGTATATTCGGTAGGTGTGACTACTTAGAATTCTATTGTGGCATAGTATTTTCTGTGTAAAGAGAACAGGACAAAAGGTTTTCAAAGACAAATTTGAAATACCACAAATTTCTTAAGAAAAACCCCACAACAGCAACAAAAAAATCCCATTACAAACTGAGATACTTTGCCCAAAAGCAAAACCCGGAGATAGTAGTTACCAATCATTAACCTCACAGTCTTTGATTCCACTTTCAATTATTATCATTATCTGTATTTATGGGGACATTGTCTTAATTCTGTCTGTAGATTAAAAAAAAAATAAAATTAGGTGTCCAGAAGAGTTTGATCTCATAATAACTGTGTGTTCCCTTGGCTCTCCAAGGCATGGAGGACTAGAAAGCAGGGCTTTTTAGCACTGTCTGCTACTTACTTCCTTTCTTGTTCTGACCTTTACAAATTAACTCGATTTACTTGTCTTCAGTCTCTTTGGTCTCTTTTTTCCCACTAAGCTTGCTTCATGGAGAGAACCCTGAGGTAACACAGAACATGGTTTGATGTTCACAGGAAGTTCTTTTGTATTCTGATATGGAGGGCAATGATATATAACTGGGAGATGAGACATAAATGAGTTTTGGAGCAGTGAAACTGGAATATTCTGTTGGAGTAAAATTTTTTTTTTTTTGGGACAAGTAAAACTTAAAGACCACATTAGATTGATAGTAGTAGATCAAATTATTTCTCTTGCTTAGTGTCTGAATCCAGCTGTGAACATTAGCACATGCCTGAAGAAGAACAAACTAGGGTTGCCCTGCTGAGACACTTGAACACTATGTGGTAGCAGATTCCAGTGATCTGCAGTGAGTCCTGATGAGCGGTCGTTTGTCCTCCCATGAGTTGATATAATCATTTTTGAACCCATTTAAAATGGAGGTTTGAGTTTTTTAAGCATATCTTGTAAGGAAATTAACCTCCAAGTGAAGTGTCAGGCTGATGTTCTGTCATCATCAATGCACACTAGCAGATCATCTGTCAGTACAAGTTTCATCTGGTTCAAATGTGGGGAGGTGAATGCATTTCTGTTCATTTAGTAAGCATGTGTAACTTGGACTTTATGCTGATTTTATGCAGTACAATAAAAGATAAATGGTATATCATATGACATAGAGACTGCCAGTTCAAAGCCAACCAGACAAAATTCTGTGAACACATTTGGACTGGCATTCATGTGGCTGTTAATTTTTTGTCTGATGCTAGTATTCCTAGTGCTGGATTTGCTTTACTGGTGGACCACAGCTTCAGTAAAAGACATTAATAAGAGAAATGATAAATATTGTGACCATATGGTATTCTGTCAAAACTTTAACATAACTAAGACTTTACTGAGTTACTAACTGGAGGGGAATAAAATTTGGCACATATGACATAAATTATTTAAGAAGTCCTTGAAGAGGAAGGAAGTTATTTGGCAGAAATTCTAGCAAAGAATAGATTAGTGGGTAAATAGGAATGAATGATACAATAAAGAATAGATGAAGTAGTTTATTTCCATTTTACAAGGGGAAGCAATGCCTCACAAATCTATTAGAAAGTTCTTTGAAGGAGACAGTGACACTGCTGGTTAATATAACATACTTGGCTTTTCAAAATGCTGTTAATATGAGTCTTCACCAAGAAGTCTTACAGACCTCTTCTCACAGACTATGCATTTGTTAAAACACAGAAGGAAAAATAAGAATGAATGGCTAGGCTCCAGAGGGAAGAAGGCTGCTGATGGAGTCTTACAGACAGTGTTTTCTGATCAGGGAAAACAGAAAATAGTCAAGTATTAACATTTCTGCTAATACAGATTTAGCTCCCTAAAATGAATAGCTGGGAATCACATAAAGGTTTCATAGTGGAGACAGTGACTGATAAAATGTTTAAATGACTGTGCCAATAGATGCGAAAGAATGCCAGAGAGTAGGAAACAATGCAAACTCTATCAAATACAATGCTGGACTTTCAGCTAGTGTTGCCACCAAAATAAGGACCCTGATGGTTTGCTACAGTCAGCATTCTGTCTCCATGAGAATCCTCATCGTGAAGTCTACAAAGAACAAAATGGAAATGGAAAATATTGCTACATCAGTGTATAACTTCAAAAAGATAACAGTCAAATTGGAAAAGGCAAATAGCAGGCAACCAGACCAGTGGAGGCATGGAAAGACTTGGATGTGGGGAGGCACTAAGTAGAACGAAGACACTGTTTTCCTTCTGCAAAACAGCTGGCTTATGAGTAAGTTGTTGTGGTGGATATTCAGACTGTTTTGAGCATCTAGGTGAAACAGAACAGTTACTCAGTGTTTTTCATTATATGAGGAGTTGCCTTTTTTTTTTGCCTATCAAGCAGTAACCTAAAAAAAAAAAGGAGACCCCATGGAACTTACTGCCACAGGATGATGGGAAAACCAGAAAGTATGGAAATGCTTGGAGAACTTTGTGAGAGGTTGGTCTATTGGGGCTCGTAGAAACAGTACTCCACTGGCAACTTCTGACTTGTGAAGGTTCAAGATTTTATGTTGCCAGAAGTTGTTGCTACAGTCCTAGGTGGTTTTCCTTATATTTGCCTATTTGCCCAATATTACTATAATTTTGCTTGAATATATAATGGTGGCCCCTACCAAAGGTCAGCTTCTGAGTTTGATGTATCCTGTGTTACCTCTCTGTTGGGAAGCAAGTGAAGGAATATGTTTTTCCTATTGAGGGATTTGAATTTGTGTGACTTCATATCTAAATGTTTTCTGGAGGCATGAACCATGGTCCTAAGTCATGAGGACGGCTCACTGGAGAGTTTTCTGATAGCAAGACCATCAGGATGGGAGTCAGGCGAATCAATAGGTTCAGTAGTGTTTATTCATAGAATTTAGAAGTGTACACAGTAATATTCTGTTCATCTGTCAATCAGTGCTTAACAGAAAAAGGACCACATTTTAAATAGTAACTATTGTAAAGAATAAAGCATGGCTTCCCAAGGAAATATCAATAAAATTTATTGCTACTTTTTTCTCTTTGAAATAAAAGCAGACTGCACTGAGGCAGTAAAGTGGGAGACTCGATCAAATGAAGCAGACTCCCTGTTCTGTAATGCTGAAGATTTGGGGAGACAGGAAGAAGGAGAGCAAGTGAGGGTTGACGTTCTTCCTAGAAAAAAATCCTGTGGAATATACACTGGGACAGGAAGTATTAGTATCTGATTTTGCTTCTTCTACTCACTAATGTATTTGCATATTTAATACCCCTTTTTCTTTGTGCCAAGTCTCCCATAGATCTCCCCTAGCAGGCAGTCTTAGTAGCGCCTCATTTGCCTCGAATGGCTTTTGCCATTTCGCAAAAACAGTTTCAGAGGAGAACTATACCGGTGGCCAGATCCTAACGTGAAAAGTAACATGGCCAGGCTTGATCTTCAGCCATGCCCGTCCGTGCGGGGCATCCCCGCGGCCCGGCAGGCGGTGAGGGCCGGTGAGGGCCGAACGCGCCCCTCAGCACAGCCCGGCAGCCGCAGCGGGGNGAGATGGGTGAGAGTGGGGCAGAAATGGGGCCTGGAATCGGTCAGGAGATGGGTGGGAGTGGGGCAGAAATGGGGCCTGGAACGGGGCAGGAGATGGGTGAGAGTGGGGCAGAAATGGGGCCTGGAATCGGTCAGGAGATGGGTGGGAGTGGGGCAGAAATGGGGCCTGGAACGGGGCAGGAGATGGGTGGGAGTGGGGCAGAAATGGGGCCTGGAATCGGTCAGGAGATGGGTGGGAGTGGGGCAGAAATGGGGCCTGGAACGGGGCAGGAGATGGGCGGGAGCGGGGCAGAAATGGGGCCTGGAATCGGGCAGGAGATGGGCGGGAGCGGGGCAGAAATGGGGCCTGGAGAGGGGCAGGAGCGCGGCAGCGGGCGCTCCCGGGGAGCGGTCACTTGTGCAAGTGTGGAAGAGGGTGAATACCCCCCGAGCCCTAAACGATTGCTTTAAAGAATAAAGTGGAAAAGGGTTCTCGAAAAAGCAAGTCACTGTCTCAGAGTTTCAAAAAGCACAGGCTTTATGTTTGCTTGCTTGCATCCAAGGACCCTTGGGTTTTTTCACTTTTCTAGCTTATCCTTGAAACTGAACGGCTTAGTTTTTTGAAATCCTCCACTCAGCCTTGATGTTACCCTAATTCTTTTATCACTTAACCACGTTCAATTTAGGCATGAAATAAAACTCTCTCTCACTACCCAGCATTTCTTATTATGTGTTTGGGGTTCTGCCTCTGCTAAAATTTTTCTCCACAGAATTTTGTGTTCTTCCACTACTACTACAGACAGGATCCAGCTCACCTGTTTGTTTGGTAGGAAAGAGCAATATGAAAACCACTGTGGGGATAGCTGAACACAATATGTCACGAGTGGTGCAGAAACAAACTGAATGTCTCTCAGCGTTGTGCTGCTCATACTAAAGCCATTTTTTCCTGCTGAAGCTAAGGTACCTGGTAACTGCATCCCAAGTCAGTCCATAAGCTTGTGTCTCCCTAATGCCCAGTATTTCCAGCAGTGATATAATAAATCATTTTGTCTTTTAGCTCAATTTGTGTTTAATTACTCATACAAGTTGGAGTGAGGTGTTGTGAATTACTCATGCAGTTGTCTAAAGAGTAATAGCAGCACTGGACCCATGGTAGATTTTTAGGGTATTCTTGTCCTCAAAAATAAAAAAAGAATTCAAGATGTTGTTAAAACATTATTTTCTCTTGAACGGAAAATGGTTTTGGTTTTTCACATTGGCACAGAAGAATATAAGCAGTGTGCTAAATATCAGGCCAGAAATTTAGCCACTCAAATGCATCTTTGCCATGCAAATGCAAGCATGAATAAACTAATATGGTAACTATTAATTTTCTTGGGGCTTGATTCCATGTGGAGAGTGTTTTCTGTTCCAGCAGTACAGTCTCTTTCATTACCTCACTTACACCTAAAATTTCTCTCAAAATTAAAGATAGTGAAAAAAGCTGCCTTAAAATTTTGGCAATACAGTTCTCATTTAAAATTGTATTTTTTTCACTAGTCAAAATAATCACTGAAGCCATTCTGCTTTTCTTCCATAGAAAAAATTTAAAATTGAATTTGTATTTCACAGGGCAAAATTAGTAAGCTAAGAGAAACACGTGGATTTTCACAAAATTCATTATCAAGAATCTGGTTTTCATCAGTTTTACCATTGTTGTTTCTTAAGAGTACATGAGCATAGCTTGGGAAGGAAACCATGAAGTTTCTGACATGTGAAATATATTAGCTGGAATCCAAAAGATTGCTAAAAGCCATTACTTATTATATAGAGCAATTTTTCATTACCATTTATATTTATAAGGGAAAAAAAGCTTGCTAGCTTTTATCATCTGGTGTGTTGCTGCTGTCAGGTAACTGCAAGTTTGCTAAAAACTTCAAGTACTTGTATGAAAATTGTAATGATGTTAACGTTTTCATACATTTATCTCTAGCTAAGCTTGTGATTTCAATTCTCTTTAATGAATTTGTGGCTCATTATTGCAGTTCTTCTGTTTGTAGTTCATCTCTTCAAATTCAGTCTGATGAAACAATGTTCCATGTAAGATATCTAATAGACTTCAGATATTTGTTAGGATTAATATTGCAGTAAGTATTATTAATAAGTAACACACTCTCCTTGAAGTTCCATGTATGTTTACTCTTTGGCCTTTCAGTGGTGTGGCTTCCTTTTGCAGTGAGAGATTCCCACTTCTACTCAACGTTGGAAATAAAGTCAGTTTTGTTCTAGTTTAAATGATGTGAGCTTCTGGAGTGGTGGATATGTGTTCCTTTAAAACTTGAAAGAACGGAAGCCTTTCAGCTTTATGCCTGTTTTACATTCATCATGGGTTTTTATACTTTGTTGCTTGCATTTTAAGCAGATGTTTGTTGTCAAATTGAATCATGAATTGACCAAGAGGCTAAGCAAGGCATCAAATGCTTAGTGAAACTTCCAAGGATGAGAACAATGAAGCAAGGTATATCTGAAGATAATTGTTTGAGAGTTGCAGGCACTGGCTTTTGTTTCAGACCCATCAGGTTGTCTGAAACAATTTAAAAAGTATTTGTGTGGCTTTTTCAACAAAAAGAGGATGTTAATATATCTTTTTCTGTTCTATATTGTGATTGATCACTTTGTTTCCAAAGGTACACCTTACATCTGGTAGCAGTATGTGATTTTATGATTGATTAAAGTTTATCTGTTCTGTGCTTCTGCATGGTCTGTTATGGATTCTAACACATAGAGTGCAGCCAGGTGTGGGTACAGAGTCATCATTAATATAAAATGGTACGTTCTAAACCCTTGTTGAAATATTGTAAGGTCAGAGCGTTGATGCAACTAAGTGATTTACAGTTACTGTCATCTTTCACAGTCATGTGCAATTCAAGAACAACATGATGAGTACCATGGTTTGAAATCATTGTAGGGATGGGAGTTTGAGAAAGTGATAAACAGCTAAATACAGCTGAAGATTCATTTAGCTGTTAATCTGTACACAAAATCTGTATTTCTCACCTTTATTATGACTACTAATTTAAAAAGAATGTACTCTCCAGTGAAATAAGATAGCAGAACTTCATACCAGAAATTAGGAAAATCTTTTTCACTGGATGGGTAGTGCAGAACCCATTGTCTGCAGTGGCTGTGGGGTCCTTTTCCTGTGGTGTTTCCAAGACTCAGACAAAGTCATGGATGACAACGTGCTGGCAGCAGTCTCAGTTGGAGCAGCAAGTTAGGTGGAAACCTCCAAAGGACCCTTTCTACCAATAGTTCTGTGATTCTAGGGTATAAAAAATTGGGAGTAGAACATGAACATTTTGCATGGTTGCAGAAAGTTTAACATTACGGCTGGTTTAATGGTATTTAAGATAATCCTAATTTTCATGGGGAAGTGTCGTTTCTCTCCAACTGACATCGGCAAATAATGAACTATAAGAGAGAGCATTGAAGGAAGCTATTGATATGTATTAGTAGATTTATTTAAAGGAATTAAATGGACTTTCCATTTTGTGAAAAGCAGTTGAAGTACAAGAATTTAAAAATCTCAGTTTGCACAAGCAACTTGCAGGCATCATGTTGCTAACATTTAAATGCAATCTGAACTGACATACAGCTGTAAGAAACTTAATCATGTTAAGCTCTTAAACATTTTCCTTTTACACACTAAAAAATAGGGTTGTTTTTGACCTCTAATTGCTCAGGCTGAGAAGGTTTGTCAGAATTCTTTGTTCACACAACAAGAAAAGCATAGTGTAGCTGGAACATTAAAGAATAACTGCATTAATGTAGCCAGCTCGGCTTGTCTGTGAACAGAAGCATCCAGACTCTAGTGGTAGAAAAAGAACTAGGCCTTCAGTGAATGTTTTAAAAATGCAATACTTAAAAGACAATTCCAGTGCTATAAACAAAACAGTCAGTAGCAGTCGGATAAAGAAATGGCCAAGGAAGTTGTATCTCGTTACCTGCAACACATATTTTGCCAAATGGGCAACACATATTTTGCCAAATGGGCTATCAAATTCAGAAGATCTAGGCTGCAGTATTGCTGGCTAACACAGACAATGTTTTAGCGACAGTGACAATGCTATAATGAAACAAGCACATACATAACTCTGAAAATGCAGCTGTCGGAATTTCCCATAGGGAAAACAATTAATTTGTTAGACTGATCAGTCTTAGTTAACCGGGGCTTTGAAGATCAGCACCCAGATCTTAAACTTCCCCTGCAAATTTCCACATGGGAAACTGCAGGTTGCAGAGTGTATTTTGTGTGTGCTTGCAGTTTTGCTTTTCAAGTGAGGAGCTGTATTGTGCTCTTAGGTTCTAAACAAATTTTGCAGAGAGGGGTTTGCTGTGTTAGTTTTATCTGCAACTGAGGTGGGTATAGTTATCACTGTGAGATGTACTTGGAAAAAAGGAGCCTAATTTCTTATTAAATAGATCAGAAGAGTGCCTATTCTAGAAAGGTAATTAACCAGAGAGAACTGGACAGCTCAGGCACTGCCTGTTTCTATGCTGACCTATTCATAACCTAAACTATTTTAAGTCTTTTACAAAGCACTGTGGTTTTTTTTTTTTTTTTGTTTTGAACTTAACAGTATTGGTACATAATTCAATTCAATTCAATATTGCATTCATTTTCACTTATTGAAAACATGTTTGTTAGAAAAACGGACGAAAAAACCCAACCAAAAACACCTGGATGCCTGTCTGGTTCCAGTGGAGGCTACCATTTTTTATCCTCCCCTTTTTTAAAAAAGGTCCATCAAGAGGGGTAAAGTCATGCACGTTTCAGAAGAATAGCAAAATCCTGTCCAACTTAATGTATCATGGAAAGTAGCCTCTAATGATAGATCTGATTGTAAAATTAATTTCAATATATGCCTTTTGTTTAATGGTAGGATCTTAGAAAGATGTCTCCAATTTCACTAAAGAATTCTGTAATTAGGAAATGACTAATGAAAATACCAGATCTGGAGTGCAGGCCTGCTTGCAGGGGGGTAAATATTCAGCCTCAGCTTTGGCTCTTGAGCTTACCTGCTCTCAGATGTGCCTGCCCAAGGGATTAAAGAAGTATGTGCTTCAGCCAAGAAGAGCAGCATCTGGAAGCCACTTGCTGAGAGAAGTGGGGCTCCAAAAAATGAAGTGACTGGATGAAGTGTCCAGCCTTTTGGAATATTTTTTGGTCAAGAGAATAGCTGAGTTAGAATTTAATACTTGCTCTGAGCAAGAAGTGTCCGGGGCAGACTGGGTGTGGTGTTCCACTCTAAAGCAGCTGCTACAGATTGCCTTAAAAAATAATTATGATAACACTTCACCTCTGATCTGAAATATGGGTTGTATTTCCCTCATGGCTAATCCACTCTCTGGGACCTGGGAGATACTGAATTGTTTTTCTCTCTACTGCAGGTGGTCAGTAGCCTTACCACCTCTCCCTTTGGTACCTCTGGAGCACAAGGGGGAGTTAACAATCACTCATTCCTTTCAAATTGTATAATTCATTAGCTGAATGAAATTGAATGCAGAGCAGTTGTTCTCAGCTAGTCCTGGTGCCTGACTTACGTTTCATATCCATGGATGGGATTTGCTGTTCAAAAGTTTGTTTTTCTCTTCCCCACATAAACTATTATGAGTCAGATGGGCTTCATTTAAAGGTTGGTGATACTGAGGAAGTGTCCCCTTTCCCTTTGCTCTGAACCATACAGTTCTGCGTGCTTTTTATGGCATTTGTTTGCTCAGTGAGCTGACTCAGCCCTAACACGGGCTAAGTTAGCTCTTGGGTGGTTTGGCACAAAAGTTGTTTCAGAGGAAATGGCAAGCATACATGGTTGAAAAGAAGCAGTGTGGCATCATTGCATGAGTTCAATTGTCTTGTGAAATGTTTTTCTGGTTGTGTCAGTTGACTTAAGAAAAGTCATGACCTTGCGTTGGAGACTTACTCGGGAAGTACCTTGCTTCTGTCTTTAGGCTGCCATCACTGTTACTGAGCCCTCAGGAGACACGAGTTTGTCAAATGTCTACCCACATGTTAATGTAACAAACTTACTACTGCTTGTATTCACATTATGTCTTTGTGCTGTAATAAAGCTATATAAATGCACTCNACTCCTCTTAAGCCTTTTTTTAGGGATCAAGACATTACCCATTTCATGTGTAAATTGCTTCTGATAATTTCCTGAAGTTAACAGGATCATTTATGCCTGTTATCACCTGAAATAAAAGCTATTAGTGCTTTTTACGTAAGTACTTCTTAATCCATGTTTCCATTTTGCTTTAGAGGATCTCTATTCTAGCAAATGAGAAATGCTTATTTTTCACAGCTAGAGTAGGGGCTTCTTTTTACATTGTTTTACATGCCTTCATCATTTTTACATTTTGGTGGTGGTGGTATTGCTGTTTGCACACACTTTTGCTTTTGTATTATTTACAGACACAGTATTCACCAAAGGTTTATTGGCTGTGGTAGCCCTCTTGAATGAGAAATACTGGTCAGGCCCTCAAGGATATTTTGTTCTTGTCAAGAGAGGCTATTAGAAATGGGGACCTTGCTGTTGACAGTTGTTTGTAATATTGTGCTTTTACACCAGTGTATGGAATTAATTTGTCTTTCCCTTCACTTTTTCAGTGCTTAATGGATGCTCTTAGGTATGAGCTCTCTATTTCCATGGTACAACTAAGTAGTTTATCAGTTGCAAAGGAAATGAGAAGTGTCATGGAAGTGATTCTGTTACCAGTGGGTTTGTTGTTCTGTGTGGATGTTACAAATTTTGGTAGTGATTAAGCATCCTCTTATCATTTTAGTAGGTTTTTTTTAACAGAGAACAGGTATAAATGGGAGACAGCAACAAAGCAAACACTGGTCTCTTGATTTCTTTTGGCAAATAACTGTGTGGTAGTAGTTGGCATCAGTTTGAAGAAAGATAGCTGTAGAATAATTTACTTTTCAGTAAATCTCCATCTTTAAAAATTAGAGATTATTTTAATCTTGAAACTACGGCTTTTTATGCTATTTTTAGAAGGTGAATATATAATAAAGGAATTATTTAGTTCTGTAAGAGGACCTGTGCTTTAGTTGTAAGACAATGAAACATGTTGCCTGATGTACATCAGTAAAGAAATAAATAAATGCTTTTGAACCATATGATTTGTATTTTATAAACTTCTTACTGATGAAAGCTTTTTTTTTATTCATAGTATCATTATTGAAATTACTCCTATGCAGTTGTCATTCGATACTTATTTAACAGAGTTGCAGAAGTAAATTATGTCTATTATTCTAGAAGAAGTTTTGAGCTAATCAGAGGTAGTTGACATGTATTTTGTACATGATGTTCCTTTTTAAGCATCAGTTGGAGTGGAAGTTTAAAATACTGTTTTGATTTTGTGCAAATATACCTGAATAAATACAGAAGGAATATGTGTACTTGAAGAGAATCCTAGCAGGAGCCCCAGATGAGCAGACATTCAGCTCTTCTCGTTCATTGTGTTACTTCAATTTCTTTCACTCCACTTTCTTTGTCACGAAGAATTTGGAACCTTCTTCATTTACAGATGTCTCTTTAGCAATTTTTTTATTTTTCCAGTGTTATGGTGACAATATGTCTTAGTTCACATTAAATCTCAAGGAGCTACAGACGTCAAGAGAGTGACATCTTTAAAAAGGGAAGACAACTATTTAGAACAACATTTGAGCATATGCTAACTTCATTCCTATTCAGACAGCACTTCAGCATATGCTTAAAAGATGCTCTCAGTAGAGAAGCTGTGTAGCCTCAAGATTGAAATTCAAAATAAGCTGAAGTTACAGCTTTTAAAAAGTCATTTGGCACGTACCTCCCCTGTTGATTTGAATAGGGGCTGCTGGTGCTCTGAAATTATGAAAAAAATTGTCCATGTAGTCTGTGGCTAACTTTTATCCCTTCATACAAGGATATAGAGTTTAAAGCAGTTTCATCTATCAGGATCTTGAGAACAGTGCTAAACTTAAGAATTCCCTTAATTACCCATGGTCTGACAGAGAGGTTCTGCAACTTTTCACAAACTTCTCGCCTCTGATTGGAGGCACCCACTAACGCTTACTAAAATAGTGCACTTCTAATGAGATAGATGCCATTTAGAACTGGATGTCTCATTTTGGATAGACAATGAAAGATGTTTAATCTTGGTATGACAGTCTCAAATATTCAGTTAGTGATTCAAAATATGTAGGAAAATAAAGTTAAGAACAGTCTTTGTATTTGTAATGCTTTCATTAACATCTGTAATTATAACTGCATGTAAAACACGTGTGATTCATTTAGATAGACTGAATTTTGGTAGGATGTCAAGTTAGTCTGATTAAAACAAATATTTTATTTGTTATTTAGATAAAGATACATTTGCAGTATTTGTGTTCTAAGTGTTTCAGCATTCCATGAGGAGAAAAAATGGAACTGAGGGTCAAGTGACGTAAAGATGTAATGGTTCTTTAGAAGTAAGATACTAGTCCAAAAAGAGCACCCCCAGTCACTACAGATTATAAAATAGGCTGAAATTATATGTATCTGAATAGCTTACACCCTTGTAGGTATTTTTAAAATTCTTGCGTAAATAATTTTCAACAATCTTACCCGAACCATAAGCTATTAAGTGCAGAAAAGTTGGATGAAATCCAAGTAGCAGAAAATAACGAAGAATTGCAAGCAGTGTGGGATGTGTTGAAAAGAAAATTGCACTCATGATTAAAAGGTAATATGCATTCAGTTTATGTCATAGTTGTTAGATCATGTTTGAAATCCTGGGTAGAGGAGAAAGTATACAAATAGGGATATAAAAGGTCTATCTGAAAATAAGAGCTGCATTAACAATACAAAATTGTGGAAATTATAGGATGAAGCTGATATTGCAATACAGAAAGTGAAAAGAAGGTAAAGATGGAATATAAAAGGAAATACAATGACATGGGAGGTTATGTCATATAAACAGTAATTTCCACCATGCCCAGAATAAGAGAACCTCTGGGGAGGAGACATCAGGGGTCTCCAATAGATGGGAAGAATCATTCAGGCACTGAAGGGTTGAAATGGTCAAAGAAATGAAATACTTTCATTGTCTCACTATTTACAATGGCAAATTGAGGACAGATGTCTAAAAGATAAGCATTTTTAGGAGTCTTGAAGGGGAAACATTAAAGGAAAGCAGAAAAAGGAAAAAAAAAAGAAGAAGGATCTTTAACCATCTGACTTATAAACAGAGTGAACTGGATCCAAACTGAAACTATGAAGAAAATTGGGACTTATATTGACTGGTATATTTTGAATTATACGGCCAAACTCTCTGTGATGTTTCCTTACTGGCTTTTAGCTGTGACTCAAAATATGTCCTGACACCAACAGCTGCAGATTAACCAACAGAGTGCTTTTTAGAGGGATTGAGAGTTTTAGACTCGGGGAAATAGTACAAATGATACAGAGATGTTGATAAGTCTTGAAAAAATTTGAAGTTTAGATTTTTTTAAAGCTATTTCCTTCCACAGCTTAATTTTGGTTTTCTGTCCATGTAAAGTTTTCCTCTGATTTATACTCTTACATAGTCAATATAGCCTGACACAGAGACTTATGAGAACTTTATCCTGTAGTGGGAATTATCCAAATGATCTAAATCTATTACTGCATCTTTGATGTGTCTCTGTCTTTTCCTTGCTTCTGTCTAGCCTTCCATACAGAAAGGTGACCTATCAGTTCCCCTTCTCTCAGGCCTCCTCTCCCCAAGTCACTGAATTTTTTCCACATGACTCTGAGTCCGAGATCTCTATTTAAGTTATGCTTGGTTGGCATGGAGTTTATCTTCCTTGCCATGGCCACCTTCATGCAGTGAAAAGCACCTAAAATTATCCAAATCTGGCATGGCAAAGTGGGATCTAGGCCATCTAAGTATTTAAAGAGACAGTACAACAATGCATGAGTTGAAACTAACTTTGAAGAATTGTTTCATTTCTCAGTTGTGTCTCAAAAAGTGTTCTCAATTATAAGTTCATGTTACTTGAATTTTGAAAAAGAAGAAATTTTTTATTAGACTATAGTGGATTGCTCTTTATGGGCTGTCAGATGTCTGCCCTATTTCTCTCTCACTCTGTCCCCTCCACAGGACAGCGGGAGGCAGGAAACAAGATGGAAAATATCTTAGTTTGAATGAAAGGCAGAGAGATCACTTACCAATTGCTATCAGGTGCAAAACAGACCCAGGAAAAATTAATTGAATTATTGCCAATTTAAACCAGAACTGGATGGTGAGAAAAAAATACAAGAACTAAAACACTTTCCCTCATCCTGCCCTTCTTTCACAGGCTCAGCTTCACTCCTTCATTTCCAACTCCTCTACCTCCTCCCTGCTGTGAGCGGCACAGGAGGATGGGGAATGGGGTTGTGATCAGTCCATAACAGTTCCTCTCTGCTGCTTCTTCCTCCTCACAATTTTCCCTGCTTCAGTGCTGGATCTCTGCATGGTCTGCAGTCCTTCCAGAACAGATCCTGTGTGGGCCCTCTGGATGGGTTGCAGTTCCTCAGGATAAGCCTTCTTCAGCACTGGTCCTGCACAGGCTGCAGTTCCTTCAGGACACGGCCACCTGCTCTGGCACGGAGCCCTCCACAAGCTGCAGAGTGGGTGACTGCTCCATCCCAGGTCCCCTCCATGGGCTGCAGAGGAAATTTCTGCTGTGGTGCCTGAAGCACCTTTTCCCCCTTCTTCCCTCATCTCAGTGTTACAGGATTCTTTCTCACGGTTGCCTGTTCCTCGCTCAGTGCCACGTGCAGAATTCGGCTCTCCCAGCAGTGCTGCTCTCATGGCTGTGCCCCGTGGTCGCCTGCCGGGTGCCGGCTGCCACCGGCCGTGTCTGCCATGGGGCAGCTCTGGCCTCTCCTCGTGGAGTCCAGCCTGTCTACCCCATTGCCACCTGCACCTGGTACCGAGAGAGCTGAGGAAAACAGGCAGGTTTTACACTAAATCGTGTAAGAGGAAGCAAAACCCAGAAAAATAAAGTGAGGGAAATTATATCTAAATTTTATTTTAATTATAAATGAAATAAATTACAACCATGAAAGACAAAACAGGAGTTAATATAGTGAAATATTTTGGCTGGAGTGTGATGTGATATATTTTAACCATTGCAGTAACCATCAAGGCCACAAGATCCTTGTAAACCATTGCTATCTATTGGCTAAATTTTCCTTTCACAGAAATGCTAATAATGCTTTCATTTCTCTGTATCAGGTGTCATAATTAAAACTATCTATTTCTTCAGACCTTGGTTTTTTTTTTTTGTAGTGTTAAAATTTTTGAGTATGAAACCCCTACTACTTTGATTTTATTAGTCTACTACCATAGAATTTGCTTCTTAAATTTCTTAAGATCTGTTATCCTGAACTTAAGTGTGCTTTTCCAAGGGTCTAAAGACCCAAACAATACCCAAACAGTGATCTTCCTACTTATTGAAATGGTGGGGTATTCCTCCAGAATGTGTATGTATCCTTTTTATTACCTTCAGTGGTGTAATGGGACTGTTCTGTAAGGATTAGTTGATGTTTTCTGTATAATGTATCCTGGAAAAGAGCAAATAGGAGTGTGGAAAAAATGTCAGGAAGAAACTGAGAACGTGTTTAGAACAGAAGAATCACCAAACATACACATTTAGCAGCAAAATTATCCATTGTGTCAGGAAAGGCAGGCTGCTTTGAGTTGTGGAAATCGAATTTTCAAGTTAGCATTTGTGTGAAAAAATTGCAGACACTATGCTTTAGTTGTGAAATTATTGATTTTAACTCACAATACTTAAAATAAAGAGAAACCAGTTGTAGGTTTCCCTGCTGTGTGGATTCCGACGGATAGATCCTAAGAAAATTATGGAGAAAATGTCTGAAATGCAGTATGAGATATTCAGTCCCAAGTGGACTGTACATGAGAAAATTGATAGCTGGAGAGAGGCCAAGAAAATCTGTCCATCTTCTGTTATAATTGAAATGAAAAATGTAACAAGATGTCATAGTAAATTAATTTTTTTTAAGACAGTAATGAGTTTTGGAAAAAGATTTTACTGGAAAAATCAGATACTGGGTGGGAATGCTGTAGTCCTTTCACGTGGAGCAAAAGTCCCTGACAAATCAGATACTCACTTATCAACAAGACAGGAGCTAAAAAAGGCATTTTATAGGTTCATATGTCTCACACAGGAAATTGTGAAATCAAGAGGAGTGACAACATTTTTTTAAGGTCAGGGGAACATGACAACTTGGGATTGGTAAAAAATTGATGTGCTGTGGGTCATTCCCCTATCAAGAAACCTGCAAAATGCTGCCATAGGCAGGTTAGACTGGAAGAGTTTGCTTTTATTTTGCTTCTTTTAGTGGGATTCTTAGAAATTTTCAAGACATTTTCGGATTAAAGATAAGATTTCATTCCTCGTTAGTAGTTCTGCTGTGGAAGAGCCGGGTGAATATTGCCATTTTTCCTTGGATTTATGGAAGCTTTACCAGTGAAATTATGGACTGCAACTGTACAATTAAGTGCTGAGGGTGTGCTAAGTTCTGTAATGAGGTGGGTGGTGATTGCTCCTGCAAGTTGACCACAGTTACATTTTCTGGAAGCTACTTAAATATGTTCTGTAAAAGTTCCTCTGATTAAAAAGATCATTTCCTAATTAAACTTGAGAAAATTTGACTTGGGATATGAAAATCAGGCTGCCTACTTTTCTCTTCAGGCTCCATAATCTTCTCACATAATGTGTTATGCTTGTCTTGAGACAGAGTCATGTTTTGTGCCTCTTCTATAAAAATCCTGTTAAAAACATAGCCTAGCTAGGATCTAGGCAGGTTTACATTAACTGAGACATCATTTAACTGCATTACAGTTCAGATGCCTGAAGGATCCCAGATGTTTTTTTAATAGTGAAACGGAGAAAATGGATGCATTAAGAATGAAGAGTTACACTAAATTTAATAATTACTTTTTTTGAGGAAAGATGTTCTTCTGTTTCTCATTAGACAGGAATTAACTCGGATGGTGCAATTCAAGTATTCCTAATGCTTTCAAAGGGCTTTATGTTGCATTTATTTATACTCTTCTCTGTGTGATCATTCTGTTGCAAGGACAGGTCCTGGGTTTAGTGTCTTCTTTGTTTTAAAAATTATTATATGATTGCCACAAAATTCCTTCTTCTTATCCATGAATTTTGAATTCATTGCTCTGCGATCCAGCCAGTGAGTACCACAAAAAGATCAGGTAGCTCCAAGGAGCTGTACCTTTCTCTGTCAGGACTGTGTGAATTTTAGAATGTCTAAAGCAGTCCATGCATGTGATCTCAGCCAAAAATGTCAGTGCTTCTTGCCACATGCCGTGGCAGGCACTATCTTGCAGTTGTTCCTCAGGAGATACATGATGATCTCGTGAACAATTTTGGTGAAATTTCACTTGATGAAATTTCTCCTTGTGAAAGTAGGATGGTAGCAAAAATAGAAACTTTATGGGAACACTAAAGCCAGAGCAGCTTCAGAAGCCATTTTTTTCTGTGTGACTTCTATTCTCAGCTTCAGTTGAATTTTATTGTATCCAGGCTGTGTCAAAAAGAAATTTGTTTTGTTTTATTTCTATTCCAGTTTTGTACGAAGTCAGAGGATTGTGAAAATAGCTAGAAGCTTTTTTGTTTTTCCAAGCTAAGTTTCTCTGGTTAAATTTTTTTTCTTATTTTTTGACAGTATCATGATAGCATTATGGAATGTAATCTTACCTAAGAGATACCAGCATTGTTTATATATTATATATACTGACTATTCGATTCAATACATGCTATTCAATGGTCATAATATTGTTCTAAATTTATTGTTTTGATTTCACAGGTGCCTGCAGAAATATCACCAACAGCCAGTGCCAAATGCTGCCATATAACTACACCACTGTAACTTCAGTTCTTTCCATTGTCAAAAGTATTGAAATGGAAAAGTTCCTGAAGTTCTTCAGTTACCTCAATCGTCTCAACTGCTATCAGCACATCCTGCTGTTTGGCTGCAGTCTCGCTCTTCCTGAGTGCATCAGTGACGGTGATGACAGGTATTTGGGAATGAAAATCCATCAGTGACTAGAGCCAATTGTGGTAAAACACTCTGTGTCTAATCAGACAAGGGAAGATCCAAGCTAAGCCTATGACCTCATTGCAAAATTCCTGTCTGTCAAAGCTATTGACAGCATTTCTGCCATGATAAGCCAACTGTAACAGAACTCTTTTCGAAAAATGTTGCCACTGTGTAAACTAAAACTGTGATATTGGGGCAGTCAGGCTTATTTTCCTAAAGAAGCCTGTCCAGAGTTCTTCTACCTAATTTTTGCAATCTGGCTATGCCAAAATGTAATGTTTTTTAACAACAATAATCCTTGGATATGTATAGTATTGTCATAAATTGAGATGGCTGCTAGTTAAACTTCAAATTTGTTCAGTCATTTCCTTCAGCAAAGTTAATATTTTAAATATATTTTTTGGTATTAAATCAGCAGGATATGGTTAGGGTGCCATAAACTAGAAGCTTAAGGAGCATATGGTTTTTTTGCATTTACATAATTTGACAACGCTGGCATAATGTACATGCACTTTTAAATAGAGTTTGATTTGAAAAGGATCAGTGAGTTTAGCAGAGCTAAAACCAAAACATGACACAAAAAGGGGAAAAGGAATATTTTTAAAATATATGTACACAATCTTGGATGTTTCTGGAGGGGGAAAGAGGGAGGATAGATTTCTTCTTGTTTTTATTTTTTATTTCCAGTTCCTCCATTGTGAAATTCAGTCGAAGAGAATATGACAATTGAATAAGTGTTTCAAACAACATAACAAGACCAGGAAGTTTAAAGCTGTGCAGTTTAGGAGGAATAGGATACTTATGAAAGAAGTTCTGTGAGAAATGGTCAAAAATTCAGTTGCCAATGAAAGGTACAGTCTCACTCCAGGAAATATATGCCTGCCACTTCCAGTGCATCACAATCATTCCTGGATTGGCTAATTAAGCTCACTAAAGTGACAGAAAATTAACACAGAATAAGTGTGTACAGATGATTACACAGATAGGATTAGTGGGGGGGAAAGGCAGCACAGGTAACAGTGGAATGAGACTGATCTTTAGATTGGCTGGGTGGTTTAAAACAAATGCACCTTTGTATATATCTTTGTTAGCCTACCAAAAGCTATTATCGATTAACCCTGTTTCATTGAGTGCCTTATTAGTTATAGCACCTCTGCTCCAATTCCGTATTACAGTTGTTCTGCTTCAGGAATCTGATAACAAACAGCCTTACACTACCTGTTTTCTGTAAAAATTATTGAACAAAATAAGAAAAGTGGGTTTAGGTAATACATTGATGCATTTAAATGTTCAACAACAGAACAGGCCATTTCTCTGTTGCTTCACTTATTCTGCCTTCTTTGGAATTTGACTTTCACAAACCTGTTGAGAGCAATTTGTGTGTATCAAAAATGCAAAGCTCTTAAAACATAAAATAAGTAAAATGGTGAAAGGATAAATTTTGTACATTTCTTTTCCATTTCTTTCCTGAAGATATGTTTTCGCTCTGGTTTTCAGTGACAACCAAAATACTTTGAGATTCAAGAGTCAGGGATTCCCTTTCCCTTTTCCCTTTCCCTTTTTCTTTTTCCAATTTTTTTTTCTGTAGCAGCAACCTTCTCCCATTAATTTGTAATGTCAAAACTGGAACTGGATTTTGATGTCCTCTTTTATGTCTTGGAGGTCACAGTGATTCCTCTATTTGTATTTTTAAATCTCTTTTTTTGGTGGAAAATATTGTTGCCCTTGCAGACTGATGGGGAAGAAGGTCCAATGTGAGGCTGCAGATGATGTACAATTATGTTAGAATCTGACTTCAGTTTTAGTATTCATGTCTCCAGAGTGTGCCATGGATGTCACTGAAAATGCAGTGACTGCAGTCAGAGTGGCAACCACGAGAAGAACAATAAGAGTGGATTGACAGTGTCCTGGTTAAGTCTAGTTTGCTAAACCTCAGTTGTCCTAATATAACTTTGGTTTCTTCTTTCAACAAGAATACCTTTTTTTTCTGTAGCCAACAAAGTGATTTTTGTGATTACTGTCCTTTTTCTAGCATCCAGTTATTGCAGACAAACACATATATTTCACAGCAAGAATAATTTATTTTAAGGATCATCAGATCTGCAAAAAGTAGTTATTAACACCTTCCCTTTCCTTCTCAACCCAGCCCCTTCCCTGCTGTTTTTACATAACTCCTGTCAGTGAGATGTAGAGAAAAGCATATAACATAGTAGGGGGAAGTTACTTAGTGTATGCTGAGTGCAGATACCAAAAATGAAAGAGACAAGCCCGTGTTAGGTCTATTGAATAAGGGAATCTGGTTAGCAGAAAGATACTGAAGCAGAAGAGTCACTGTGGAAAGCCTCTGGTGATAATGAGTGCAGATATGTCCATATGCTGTAGTGCTTTTTTGGGGGGGCTGTGGTTGTCTAGAACATACAGTGTGACAAAACATCCACTCATGTTGTGAGCAGCTGTTACTGACATCATCATTATTTCCTCCCATCAGCTGCAGCTGGTTCATTCTAACGTCAGCAGTTCTGTATCTGATCATCAGTTTTCATTTGTTGTTCTCTCTTTGTTTGGCGAAGCAATTGTCCCTAATGTATGTAAAGCTTAATTTGACAAATGTTGTTTACACAGTGTGGAAGAGATGAAGCTCCTGTGATGCCTGGATGTCTATTCTTAGGTATTGTTGAGAGTCTGTTGGCAGCTTGCAGCCATGGGAGCAGTAATTGTAACAGTGAGTTACAACAAGGAACAAGAGGGAAAGTAACAAGCACTAATCTTTGGCATCCATTGAGCTGTCATTACATTGCTTTTCTCTGGTATTTAAACTTATGTCTGCTTCCCATTTATTTTTCATGTATTTATAGACATTGTTTTCATTAACACTTGAAGGAGATTAAGTTTCTAGGCAGAGAGCATGTTCAGTGTTTGTGCAGTTAGGTACAGGGATTTCTGAATACTACCACAATACTGTTGCTCTTCAGAAATGTTCTTCTGTATCTTACTGCAGTGCAACCATGTGTGACACCAAAAATACAGTAATTTTAAAAGCTGTATTTAATTTCAGGAACTGAATATAAAATCAGCTAGCCCTGCTCTTTTAAGAAAATATATAACAGTATCTATATACTACTTTCCAGTACAGAAAAAGTTTAAAAGTACAACTAAAACCTGCTTGAAAATGGAAAATGGAAGTCTGAAGTGCAGTAAGGCTTTTTTGCGTGCTTACCCATAATTTTTGTAGTAAGGGACTGCTTATGTAAAGGTGTTATGCAACTTCCTCTTTGTTTGAGAGGATGGATGAGATCTTTCCAATATGATTCAAAAAAGAGCCTTAAAATACCCTGTCCTATCACAGTCCATCAGCACTGCTAAGAAAATGTGAGAAGTAATACCAGTGGTGGAAGAACACCTTAAACTAGATGTGCTGAGCTAATGACTTCAGAAACATTCCCAGTAGTAACTTTGTCCTTTTGGGTAATAATAGTCTGTATCCTCTGACCAGCACATTCAACACTGGTACTTTGTTGTAAGAGAGATCTGTCCTCAGAGCTATTGGTTATGATTAATGATTTAATCTAGTGAATTCTCCCTCAGCACTGAAAAACACTAAGAGTGGGCCAAAGGGCAGTTACTACAGCGTAGTGGATGTTTATTTATAGCAACTCACATGCATTCCACAATTCAAGAAGACAATAAAAGTTAATCTGCAATGTTTTCAGATTTCAAAAGGAAAAAAAAAGGATGTATTTTAAAGCCAAAATTAATGTAAAATGTAAATATTCAAAATAATTAGAGAAATTCATAGTGGGTCAGCCTATTACTGCATAATGCAAACAGACTCATTGATTGATGCTTTCTAAATTTCTTGCACTCTATGAAAAAATGAAACCTCATCAAAAGACTTGGAAAAATAGGCAAGCTATATAAGATCCTAGAGGCCTGTGTACATGGCTTATTTTGACTTTTTATGCTGGCAATTAATGTGGAGTTTATGATTCTCATACCCCTATGCTGTCACGCTGCCTTTAAAACAGAAATAATAGCTTGAGTACTTACATTAATCTTCTTTGTAGAAGTATATTTCAGAAAGTTGAGGAAATGCCTTCCATTGAGAGATCCTCAGAGTCTCCTATCTTAGGGGATCAAACGTAATTTAGGATAGAAAATAGTATTAGGGCAATGCAAATTAGAAAGTGTAATATGCTCCCAAGATAAAATTCCAATGCACTTTTCATTTCTGTACATTTTTACTCACTCTGCTTTTTCATGTCAGATATCTTTGAAAAAAGAGTTGAGAAGTGGCTCGTCTTCACTTAGGGCTCAAAGTCCATTTGAGATAATGGATTTTATGCTGGATGCTGTAGAAACATGCACTGAGGGCAGCCTCCTGCCTCTGAAAGTTTATAGCCTACATGAAGAAAACAATTAAAGGGTAGGAAGAGAAAATAATGCTGTCACATTAATGGCTGGGGAAGTCAAAACTGAGCAAGAAATTTGCAGTAGAGCAGAGAAGTACTCTGTAACATTTATAGCTTGTATCTTTAGGCACAGCATTATTTTTCATCTTGATTAAAGTCTGAAAATTAATTTAACTTGTCATTCACTTTACTTGTGATCTAATGCACAGTGAATGTATGGCAAAACTCTCTGCCATAATTCAACCTTTTTTTTCCTCCCTCAGATTAATTCTAAAAGGCAAAACAATACAATGAAGGAAAAAGACTTTCTTTCATTTTCTAACTGTTTCCTAGAAAGGAGTTTCTCATGTAAATGTTTTGTTGTGCTGTGGTATCTATGCTACACACAGCACTAGCCAGGTAAAGACTTGTAGAAAGCCAAAGAGGTCAGAATAGGTCAACATGGTATGTTTGGAATGGGAGAAATTAACTGTTGAAAATTAGGTTAATACTAAATAGGTTCTAAGAAGCTGTGAATAGTTTGTGTGCAGTCAAATGTTCTTTGAAGAGCTGTTTATATGACTCATAGTGGTAAATTTGATTCTGTGATTTTTTCCGGTTGATTGTCTTAATCTTTTTTCTGTAATTTATAAAAAGGAAAAACCAAATAGTGTGATTTTCACAGTGGGCCTAAAATAGGATGAAATACTGGGTCCAGAAAACAAATCCATAAATATGTGTGATGTCTTTTATTAAAAGCTGTCAACAGTTTAAAACTATTTTGTTCATGTCCTGTTAGAAAATGGAAGAGAATAAATCTTTGTAGAGTAATAGATATCTATCTGTCATGTTTAGTATAATCCATGAATGTGACCAGTGATGTGGTTTTTTCCTTTTTCCTGTTTCTGTGAACTCCACTTGAAACTTACCCATGTTCTTTGTTTCTCCTGCTGACATTGAAACTAATTATATTTTATCACAGTTATATTAGCTAAACTTATCAAAATAGTAAGATGTTATAAAAAAACCCTACATTTTAGAGTTAATTGAGGCTTTTGAAGTATTTAGGTGGAAAAGCTGACTGATCACACTGATCTTGTTTACATAGCTAATGAGAATTTTTGTTTTAAGGCTTTGAACAGGAAGCTATCAGCTTTGAGTCAGTATCTATTACACAAAGTCCATAATGGGTTTAATTGTGTATGAATGATGTATGGATATATATGAGTTTGTATAGGCAATCCTCCACTGGCATGCTTCAAATTTTTTTAATCCACTTGATTTTGGCAACAAAAGCAGGTAAATATGCTGAGACAAAATAGCAGCTGCTAGGACCTCTGAGTGAATGATCCTGTAGATAGTCTGTGACCCAGCTTTTATCCTATCTTTTTATAATGCGCCTGTGTGGAGGTGTCAAATTATAGTTGCACAGGGAACTTTGCCATTCTGCAGCTTTTAAGAAATGTTTAAATTTTACACATTTATGAAGTTAGCTTCAGAGTAAGTTTTGAAGCAAAGGTATTGAGAAACCCTCTTGGAAGGACATTTAGAATCCTTTCTCAAAGATCAGAGATGCTTTCATTGAAATTGGTGGTATTTACTTTTAAACATTAAGCTACTGCACTGGTGACAATCACTTACCAGGTCTCTAAGGAATAAGGTGGGACAATTTTCTCCTACCACCGTGTTGTCTCTTCATGTTCTTCTCATGACTCCATCCAGTGCAGGTCTTGCCATGACCCAGGCACATGGAGTGGAGGCTTCTTTCAGATGCCTATGAGTGGCTGCTGGCTTTGTAGTCCTATCTTTCACATCCTGTGGGAGTTGCTTTAATACACTTCCTTTTTGATGGTGCCTCCTTAGCCTAAGGAATTTAACATGACCCACGAAGGCTATTCCAGATGGAGTTCTGGCAATGGTTGTTTGCCAAGGAGATACAGAAGTTTAGAATGTTCAATTCGAAATAAAGCAGAGGTGGTGTTCAGTGGCTGAGTGATTTATACATAGAAGGTTTGAAATCACATGTCTTATGTTTTAAATGCTGCCATGACTTGGCTTGCAGCCCTTCAGGATCCAGCAGACTAATTGTGTGACAAAAACCCACACTGTTGTAAAATCTGTCTTTGGATATAACCGAGTCATAATCCAGTCTTTAAATCAGTTTTTAAATCTGGGTATGGTCCATTTAAGTGCAGTTGTGACTTGAACCACACAACCTTGGAGGTCCAGCTAATGAAAAACATGTATAGTCAAATCCTGTCAAAAGGGAACACAAGAATTAGAGTGTGATAATGTTGCAAATGCTTGCCCATATAAATAGTGTTCTCTGTCTGCCAGTTATTTTTTGTGTGTGTCTTGTTGTTGTTGAGTTAATGTTTGTTTTCTTCTAGAAAAACACGCTTTTTCACAGAATAAAATTTATTTATTAAATTGCAGTAGTTGTAGGATAGAAACTTTTGGTATAACATTGCATTTTCATAAACATTTTGGGAGTATTAACACTGATCTTTTCTTATTGGACTGGTGTATCTGGGCTCACAACCAGAAACATAAAGATGAGGTAACATTTTATCTTAGTTTGGTAGATAGAACTCTTCTGCTAGATATGAGTACACCCTCTAGTGCAGCAGTTAGTAAACAAAATGGTTTTGGGTCGAAGTGTGGTTAAAGAATTCTCAAAGAATTCCTATGCTTTTCAGCTCATGTTTAACTTTTAGTGCCCATCTTATTAACAAATAGCTTATAAACCATCTCCACCCAAACCCTATTGAGGATTCAGTTAGTGAGATATTCACCTCTCAAAAATTTGTCTCTTCTGTCAGAAGTTATTGTTGCACTATTGGAGGCCCCATTGGTAAGCACCAGGCTCTCAGGCTGAGCAGGGCAGTCAAAGAATCACAGGGTGATGCAGCTGGGGAGGAGAGAAACTTCTGGAACTCTTCTGGCTCACATTAGGATGAGCATTAATGATGAATGAAACTCCTCAGAGCCACTCTCAATTGGGTTTTGAGTATCTCTAAGGGTGGAGGTTTCACAACCCTTCTGGAGAGCATGTTCCAGACCACTGTTTCGCGATAGATAAAGCTATATAAATTGCTAGTGGTGCTGAAAGAATCAGTATTATCCTATTCTCTTGCTTGTTATTCCCCATCTCACGCATGTCTTTTCCATATCCTGTCAAAGAGTATTTAGTCAGCTCCATGACAGACCGGATTTGGAAACTGATCTGAATTAAATTAGGAGTGACTGATGCTATCCATTGTGTAACAGCATGAAGTGCCGTGCTGGCACAAAGAAGTAGGGAAGAGAGGTGGGGAGAGGTTTTGGAGCAGGCTGATGGGGAGTAGGGCAGCTTCTTTGAATTGATGACATCTGCTTCTGACAGATTTGTTTGTGAAACAATTTTAATTTGAACTTGAAGTAGCATGGTAACGGCTTACAGTGATTTTCTGCTTGACAGAGAAGATACTTGAATGTCAATGAGTGAGAAGTGTGTCTGATTCTTTAGGATTCCTGATAAGAAGCAGCTCAGAAAGTTTTACCTTGGGTTGATTCTTGAGGTCTTCCTTTTGGCAATGCTCTGAAGTGCACAGGGAAACATGAGTTTTGGAAAACTGTGTAAAATTAGGGGTACCTCTCACAGTAATCTGTGGAAATGGAAGGCAGTTCTTTAGGTACAATATTGTTTTGGATGTCTTTATTATCCTGAAGATACAAATACTTAGAGCAGCTCTGCAGTTTATGATTTGCTTCCAGTTAGTCCAGAATTCCTATAGCAATGCTGTGATTGAAATACTGGTGTGTGATTCAGAGGACTTCTGTTTTACTGTGCCAGCTTCTCTTTCCCAAGTGTGAATTTTGTTTGCTAAAATCAAAAGATCTTGTAACCTGGATTTTCAGGCATTTTAGGAGTTTGTTTTGCTTTTTTTAATGAAGTTTCTATAGAGTAAACTAAATGGTTTAGTGTGTTCATAATTTGCATAATAAATCCTAGGCAAGAATTTTCAGAAATTTGACTTCATTTAGGAGTCATTTTGGCAGATAGTATGAGATTGTAAAAACAGCTCATAATTATAGCAGTATTCTTAATAGTACTTATTTAAACTGATTCATGGCTGAACTATAATTCTAATGAATTAATTTAGTGCCTCTCTCCCATTTTCCCTGTTGTCTTTGAATCAAGTGATGGGATCAGTAAGAGAAATCTGGAAGGGCTGATTGCTTTAGTCAAGACAGATCATCCCAACTGACTATGGTCATTGTACAAAACACACCGAAAATTTTGGATATATTTTTTTCTTTTCAATGCTGCATTGCAAAATTTCTGCTTCTGCTGTGCGGTATATACTTCAGGAGTTTCTGATTGTTATGGTGTTATAAGCTCAACTTGTGATCTATTGTGCTGTCATAGAAAGTGACTACTGAGGAGTCAGAGGGGATTTGTGAATTTGTTTCTTGCTGATTCATAGAATCATACAATTTCCTGTGTTGGAAGGTACCCACAAAGATCATCAAAGTCCAACTCCTGGCCCTGCACAGGACCATCTCAAACAGTCAACCATGTGTGTGAGAGGATTGTCCAAGTGCTTCTTGAACTCTGTCAGGTTAGTTCTGTGACCACTTCCCTGAGGAGCCTGTTCCAGTGCCCAAACACACTCTAGGGCAAGAATCTTTTCTTGATACCCAGCATAAACCTCTCCTGACTCAGCTTCATGCTGTTTCCTCGAGTCCTGTCACTGGTCACAGACTTGAAGAGATCAGTGTCTGCCCCTCCACTAGCCCTCATGAGGAAGTTGCAGACTGCCATGAGGTCTCTTCCTCTCAATCTCCTTGTCTTCACGCTGAACAAACCAAGTGTCCTCAGTCTCTTCTCATATGGGTTCCCCTCTACCCATATGCTTCATTGGCCCTTCATTATCTTTGTTGCCCTCCTTTGGATGCTCTCTAATAGTTTAATGTCTGTCTTACATTGTGGCACCCAAAACTGCCCCAAGGACTTGAGGTGAGGCCACCCCAGAGCGGAGCAGTGTGGGACAATCCCCTCCCTTGCCTGGCTGGTGATGCTGGATAGGGTTGATCCTCCTGGCTGCCATAGCACACTGCTGACTCAGATGTGACTCCTTATTTTGGTCAAAATAGTTTATCTGAGTTTTGTCTACAAAATAAATTACTATACTGGCTAAAAATTCTATCTTGCATTGTAGAGAATGTATATGTCCATCCTTAAGGATATCAGCACAGGTTGGCCACATTGTCTGAAGATCATTTCTAAGCCTGAAAGACATGTTAAATAACAGCATTTGATGTAGAAAATGTAAAATTCAACAGCAGCTGCTGCTTCCTTTACTCATTTTTGGATGGATAAGAGGAGTCTTTTTAATCTAATGGTATATTTGTATTTGTTCCCAGTTCCACTTTCACTGGAATCAGGAATTTATATTTTCCCCTGTCTGAACAGCTTTCAGAGTTTTGTGTGAGCTCTTTGTTAAGTATGGTACTCTTGGATAGCAGATGTATTCTAAGACTTTTGCAAGTATAACTCTTTAGCTGTCTCTTTTGTGTTGCCATAAGACATGGCAACTATTAAGGAGTAGTTAATTTGAACTGTCAGTCTTAGTGAAAAAAATCTGTGTGGACCCACAGAAGAGATTGTAGCCCAGCTTTTTCATCGAATTTCGTTTTGCCACTTTTCTGTTCTCATAGCCTTTAAAAAGAATGTTCTTCCATGCTGCAGGCAATCCATTCAGTATCTCCATATTTTTGATTCTCATTGTATAACCCAGGCTTTCTTCAGTCTTTTGGAAAGGGCATTCCTCTTGTGGCTCATCCGTAGTTGCCAAACTTCATGACAGCAAATGGGGTATTCATGGGTGATTGAGTTAGAACTGGCCTTCTGCTCTATCTGTAAATCCTTAAGCTGAGTCCCTGTAGGGTAGATGAGTGGACACTTGTGTGCACTTCAGCCAATTAATGCAGGGCCTTAATCTTGTCTAAACAGCTGCAACCATTGTTCAGGCTCCCACCCTGGGGAAACTGAGCTGCTATGCCTCTTGCTAGGTTCACCTCTGAGGCCTTTTTTCTTCTTTAAGATGTTCCATGTTTCTCAGGTCCTATCCTTTTACAAGTAATTTTGCATTTTTGTACTTAGACACAGGAACCTGTTTTGAGAAAACTCTACTTGCATTTAAGCTAAAAACTAGGTGGGAGGTAATACTCTGCTTTGAGTATTACAAAGTGTTACATGGAATTGAAGTGTCGTCTTTCAGTGTTTCTATATGGATTCAATACAATTTTGTCAAGTGAAATAACTACAAAAATCTAAAATAATCTTGCTTTCTTTTCAGATTTTATTATGTAAAGAGGCAAATTTCAGATTTAAACCCCTATCTAGGGACAAAATAGAAATTGAAACTTTCAAATGAACTTGCAAGTTACAGATGATAACTAAACAAGAAAAGATAAAAATTTTCTTGATTATATGAAGCATTAGCAGCCACTTTGTTTATAAATCCATGAATCAAGAAGTAATATTGAGAGATTTATGAGTTTGTCTCATAAAACTCTGTCAGTGACTGTGCTGTTCTCCATACTGGGGTGCTGTGAGAGGGCACTGAGAAAGATTTCATAAGAATGGTCACTCTAGAAAACTGTAATCCTGGGTGTGTGTGTTTGCTCTGCTGTAGAAACTTCTTTTTCTGACATTTATATTCTCTGGAAGTCGTTATTGTTAAAATATAATGAAAAGTATTAAAGGCAATTAAAACTCACAAAGGCTGATGTGTGAGCTAATCACTTCAACTTGTTTGATTTCAGGGCTGTAGAAATACGGAGTAACCTCAGTTTTCTTCTTCCCATAATTTCATGATGCTTTTGTTTGTCCTTGTACTCATCCTCCCTGCCCCAGCAATCTCTCACAATTGTATTACCACTTTATTTATTTTGTCTCAGGCCTGAGATCTATCACCATTCTTAGCATGTGTGGATGTGTATGAATGATACAGCAAAATGCCCTACAGTTTTTAAGTTGTCTCAGTACCTGAATACAGCCTATTGTGTGGCCACAGAAAAAGTTATCCTGAAACAGCTGAAGGGATGAAGCTGGGGAAAGAACAGTAATGAGAACCAGCAGTAGCTGAAAATGTTCAGCAGTCTGCCTGCAGTCAGGTTGTCTATTGAACCACCAATGTGACCTTTAGCAGATGCAGCCAACAGTTGTATGTTCTCAGAGGGATCTTTGTGCTGTATTTTCAGCTCTGGCATAGCAACTTGGTTGTATGCCCTTTGTAAATCATTTACCCTCTCTATTGTTTTAACCTGCAAAATTGCAATAATGATTTTCTCAGCAGATCATGTCTATAGCAGTGCTTTTTACTATTGGAGATACTATTGTGAGGACACAAAGAAGTACCACAGATAATAATGAGCGCTAGATATATTATTGTATTTACCAGGTTGCATGGGGAGTTTCTGCAGGATGGTTAATTGTTTATTTTATATAATTTAATGCTTTTGTTGGCTCTAGCAATTTCTACTTCTCCCTTTTGTGACAGATTATTCTTTCTTTGCCTGTATCCTTTTGGAGGACCCAATCAATTGCCAGATGAGAAAAAGGTGCTTTGTTTTTGGTCGCATTACTCCTCAGTTGAATCAGTTATTTGACCTCTTACTATACAGCCTAAAACCAGCTATTACAAACAGCAAAACTGAAAGTAGCAGAGAACCAGATCCAGGCATTTGGAGACCAAGCTGCATACAGTGCTGCTGCTTCCAGGAAAGACATGCCCTCAGTGTCTGCTGAGGTGCTGAGGTTGGGAGTCAGACCTTTAGTAACTTGGATCTTGAGCTAACCTTAGAAAATGTGGTAAATTCTGCAGCAAGAGGAAAGCAGTCACCATGAGGATCTTCCCTCTCCATACTGCTTCTTGGAGTATTATTTCTTTGATAACTTCAAGTACTCGAAACAACCACTTAAGAAACGGAGTCTGCTGAGGAGCGCTGTGCATGCTAATGTGATTGCAAAGAGGAGAAGGACTAAATTCTGAAAAAAAAATTGTCTAAAAATGTAAAATATCTCTGAGTTATAAGGAGTAGGTCCCTGTAGGATTATAATCAGCCCATCTGAGTTCCAATTTAAGTGAACGTTAGGTGATTGTCATGATGAGGAAGTCAGATCTTCTGCTTTCAGGCAGTGTTTACTTTCTTTGGAAACTTAAAATCACTTAACAGAGTATATGCTGTATTGAATATATGGGCTTCAAAGAGTATTTAATGCACAACTTTTGATAAATAGCTTCTTCAAAGATGCCTTATGCAAATTTAAAACCCTTATTCTCTCTACCCTTAACATGCTTTTTAATAAATGATAAAAAGATTTCTATTTCTTTTGGTTCCCTACAGTTCTTAATGTTGGTATTTCTGTGCAGCTGAATTTACTGAAGTGTGGGTTTTGAATGTGGGGAAACAAACCACAGCGATAAAAATATGTCATATTTTCTTTCTTTCATCAAACTCCAATTTCAGGAGCTTTTCTATTAATATCCTGAAAAGCAGAATCACATGCTAATATCTTACAACCTGCTTCCGTGCCTTCCACTGGTGCCAAATCAATTATGGTAAGATTGCCACAGACCTGTCAGTTTATTTTCAAAATGATTGGTCTCTGAGTAGCTGTAAATAAGACTAATCAAGATAAAGACTATTAATAATATCCTCATCCTCCAGCAAATTAAGCAATAAGTCCATACTAAACTTGATCATTATCCAGAAATACTTAATTTATGGAGCACACATGACTCAACATTGAAACTGGGCCAAATATTGCGGTAATTGCTGAATAATCCCATGTTTTCTGATTTGTCAGAGCTTCTATAGAGACTACAAATTCTGCTTGGTTATTTGATCACCATGTAGTTGTCTTTTAGAACACTGGTAATTTCCAAATGATTACTGTTCTGTGCGTGTCTGTGGTAGGTTGACCCTGGCCGGTCACCAGGTGCTCTCTAAAGCTGCTCTGTTACTCCCCTCCTCAGCTGGACTGGGGAGAGAAAATAGACCAAGTCTCATGGATCGAGACAGGGATAAGGAGAGATCACTCAGCAGCCACTGTCATAGGCAAACAGACTCAACATGGGGAAAGTAATCTAATTCACTGCCAATCAAATCAGAGCAGGGCAATGAGAAAAGAAACCCCAAATCTTAAAACAACTTCCTCACATCCCTCTCTTCTTCCTGTGTTTAACTTTGGTCATGAATTCTCTACCTCCTGTCCCCTCAGAGGTGCAGGGGGATGGCAAGTGTGGGCTATGGTCAGTTCATCACACACTGGCACTCTTTCCTTCTCAGAAGGACTCCTCACACTCTTCCCCTGCTCCACCATGGGGTCCCTCCTATGGGACACAGTCCTCCATGGCCTTCTCCAGTGTGAACCCTTCCCATGGGTTACCGTTCTTCAGGAACTGCTACAGTGTGGGTCCCTCCCACAGCCTGCAGTCCTTCAGGAACTGGCTGCTCCAGCGTGGGTTCACTATAGGGTCACAAGTCCTGCCAGCAGACCTGCTCCAGTGTGGGGTCCCATAGGGTCACAGTTTCATTTGGGCATCCACCTATTCCAGAGTGGGGTCCACCAGGAGCTGTGGGTGACTTCACCTCCATGGACCTCTATGTGCTGCAGGGGCACAGCTGCTTCATCATGGGCTGTCCCATGGGCTGCAGGGGAATCTCTGCTCCAGTGCCTGGAGCACCTCCTGCCCCTCCTGCTGCACTGACCTTGGTATCGACAGAGTTGCTTCTCTCCCATATTCTCATTCCTTTTTTCTGGCTGCAGTTGCCTTTGCACAGATTTTTTTTCCCCATCTCCTTAAATATTGCAGAGATACAACAGCTGCCACTGATGGGCTCAGCTTTGGCCAGTGGTGGCTCTGTCCTGCATCTGACTGGAGTTGGCTTTGTCAGACACAGGATAAGTTTCTGGCAGCTTCTCACAGGAGCCACCCCTGTATGTCTCCCACTACAAGAACCTTGCCATGCAAATCCTATACAGTGTCCAAACATTTGCCTTGCAGTGTAATATTGGACTGGACAATTGCTGGACTGCTTAATTTAAGTAAATGAGGTGAACTTCTTGAATTTGCAGGCTTTTCCTCATATACATGTAAAGAACTCAATGTGCAGATAGATCTTCTGAAAAAAATTAATCCTGAAATTTTTAGAAGCTTTTTAACAATTATGCATAACTGTAACTCTGCATAGTTATATTTTAATATAACTTTTCAATATTGTTTTTAAAATTTCGATTGAAATGAATGTTCAGTATGTTGAAAGACCTTTGGAAACAAGGAACCATATGTATGGAAGTTTTCTATAGTTACATTTTAAGATATTGACATACACATACTACTATTACCTGGTTGCTAAATGTCAGGCTAAAGCTGAGGTGTGGTGCTTTAAAAGTTAATGATTTAGATGTGGGTCAGGAAAAACAGAGATCATATAAAATAAACTTAAAATAAACTTAAAACAAAAAATAAACTTAGCAGAATGTACTGTCTTCAAATTACTACTTGTGATCATCAGGTATGCTCCATTGCACCAGTAAATGAGGTAGAATCACTGCTTACAATACTTTTCAGTGTAATACAGTTTTGTAGCATATTTTGTGGTTTTGTAAAAAATTAACAGAAAGTTAAATTAAGCATATCAGATTGAATAAAATACAGGGTTATCACTCACTGACAGGTCAAATCAATATTCCATTTTAGCTTTGTGACGTCTTATTTTTTACAGATATTTTGAAACTCAAGTGCCTTCTGTAGTAAGTAGCAGCATTTCTTTTGGCATCTTTCTGTATTAGGGAGCTTCTGTCAAACCAGAAGTGTTATTAGTATGTTAGTTAAGAAGGAAAAGCTTAAAAATGTCTGGAGACAGTCACTTGCCCTGTCAAATCCCCTTTATTTAAGGAGTTTCTCAGGCTCCAGACAGGAGGCAGTGATGGCTGCTCGAGAGCTCTTGTGCCCTTTCTTTCTCTCCACATGGAATAGGTTCTGTAAAAAACAGAAGAGTGTTTCAGAACATCTTTGTCTGAAGAGCCTTTACAAGGCAGAGAAACTTATTTTGCCAGTATGATGTGCAGAACTAATAAGTTGCAACTCTTCTGTCAGTAGACAAAACCATTCTTGGTTTTGTAGACAGCCATATAGGTGATCTCTGGTGCAAAAATTTTCTGTCTTTCAGCAGATCACAATTAAAAAATCTGCTGGTGAAAAGGGCTATTTTAGAATATAAACGCTTCTTTGCAGGCAACAATCTGCCATCCAGGAAGCTGCAAGAGACAATTCTAGAGAAATTCCTTGACTTGTTTCTGAGATAAGTTCAATACTGCAGCATGTGAAGTGCATTGTGCAGAAGTCCTTAGCATTACCTGGAGAATGTGTCTCTAAAACCACCTTTATTTATAAAGTGGTTCAAACCAGAATATGTAACGACACTGGCAGCACACTTGCCTTTTTAGATAATAAGCAGAGAAAGGCAACCATACTGACTTTAGAACACTTATGGAAGTGAATATTTTGCTTTACACCAGTCTCTTCGCTAACATTGTAGTGAGGCAGCTCTGGCAGCTTTTTTATTTCTTTTTTGTGGTTGCTGCCATGTCACACAGTTGCTAAAAGTACCTTGTTATTCTCTGTTACTGTAAAATGAAATACTAATTTGGTAAATTTTTGGGTACTGCAGACTTCTTCAGTTCAGGCCACTTATTTGTTACTGAATATGGAATTCTAGCCATGGTTTTGAGATGGAAGGTACAACTGAGAGTCAGATGTAAAGAAAAAGATATATGTGGTGTACCAGGAAAAAGATAGTTCTGTGGCATTATGAGTGGTTATGAATAAAGCAAAATTTCATTTGCTAAAGTCTAAGAGGTTCTGCAGTAATTTAGACATAAACTGCAAAAAAGTTGGGTTGAAAATTTGTACTACTGTAAGGGTAGGGGTGTAGCTCTATAGAGGGCAAAATTTGTCAAAAGCACTTATTATTACTTGTTGCTCTTTCTAAGAAGTTTCCACAACCTACTAAAGTAATAATAATTTTTAATTTTGCTCTCTATCTGTTTTCTTTAGTCGAGGACTTTTGCCCTGCAGGACATTTTGTGAGGCAGCAAAAGAAGGCTGTGAACCAGTCCTGGGTATGGTGAATGCTTCTTGGCCAGACTTCTTGAAGTGCTCTCAATTCCAAAACAAAACTGAGAATGACACCACTACAAGGGTATGCTTCTCACCACACCAAGAAAAAGGAAAGCAGTGTATGTTTCCATTCTTAACTGTTACACTTTGTTTATGAGTTTTCATTTAATAAGTATTTTTTCTCTGTGTAGGGGTGAAAGTCTTATTTATTGTTCTGTGTTCCATCTTATTACTGTGAAAAAGTCTGGTTGTCAGTTGATTATATTTTGCAGTGCTTTAATTGTTTAGGCTGATTTTTTCAGACTTGTGTTGATTTAAGATCTTTTTATTTTACATCAAAAATTCTGAGCTGTTTCAAGGAAAGAAAGTTGGAGGAAAGTAATATGACCTGTTGACTTTTTGTTTACTAGCTCTAATAAATACAGGTTTATTATTTGGAGTAGGAACCTGATACACAGGCCAAATTTCAAGTGTATCTTCTTTTTCCTTGCTGTAAAAATGAGCTCAAAACTGATCAAGAGATAAATTTCTCAAAAACCGTGGTCTTTATATGCCCACACATAAAGTCATAGAGCCATTTTTTATCTCGAAAAAGATATTGAAGGTCATCCAGTCCAGCTGTTAGCTCAGCACTGCCAAATCCACCACGAAACCATGTCCCTAAGTGTCATGTCTGTGCATCTTTTAGATACCTTCAGGGATGATGACTCCACCACTTAGCTGGGAAGCCTTTCCTTCCCATGAAGGAACTTTTCCTAGTATCCAAACTAAACCTCTTCTGGTGGTCCTTGAGGCTGTTTTCTCCTGTCATACTGCTTGTTACCTGGGGGAAGACACTCACTGCCACTTTTATACAGCCTCCTTTCTGGCAGTTGTAGAGAGTCTCTACACCTGAGACCTAACAGACCAGGTCTCCCATGAGCATTTTTTTCCCCTGGCTAAATAACCCCAGATCCCTTACCCCTCCTCATAAGGCTTGTGCTCTGTAGACCCTTCCCCAGCTCCGTTGCCCTTCTCTAGACATGCTCCAGCACCTCAATGTCCTTCTTGTACTGGGGTGCCCAAACTAAACACAGGATTCCAGCTGTGGCTTCATCAGTGCCAGGTACAGCAGGAGACAATCACTGCCCTGGTCCTGCTGGCCACACTTGCTGGAACAGGCCAGGATGCCACTGGCCTTCTTGGCCACCTGGGGACACACTGGCTCATGATCAGCCAGCTGTCAACCAGCATTCCCTGGTCACTTTCCACTGGGCAGCTTTCCAGCCAGTCTCTAAAAACAAGGTATTTCCATCTCCTCAGAGGTGCTGCTCTGTTCTCTAGATCCAAATCTAGAGGTGAGATCACACCCGAGAGCAGTAAGCCTGATCTTTTTCTCACTGACCCCATTGCTGGAGTTCCTTGCTGGCATCTGAGACTTTGCTGTTGACAGGCATTCTGTGAGGTGAAGAGACTGAGGCTTGTACAGTCTGTCTGTGGGTTCTAACTTTGTTAATGACTTCTCTGTGACAATAAACAAGAAGAAATGGTATGATGAAAACTGTTTTTCATTTTTTAAATTCAAAAACCCTGAGAATTTATTCTTTAAAACTACCTTAAAAGATCAGGGAGGTTTTACATTGTATCTTTGAATGTTAGTTAATGGTACAATTAAAATAGATTATGTATTCTTGGCTACCTCCTTGCAGTTCCTGAGTATACATAACGATGTAGCCTAAAATTATTAGACCAAGTCTTTTACCAGTTGGATTCTCTCCAGCTCTAAAGGCATATTTTTCAAGAGTCATGAAGTAAAGCAGTCTGTTGTCCACACCTACCTTCATCTGTGGGAACTTTTGTACTGGCTGAGGTAGGGAAAGATACAAAGGATTGTGTCTTGTTGACGTTGAATGACTGCCAGCTAAATTGAACACTGTCCACAAATTTTTGTTATAGAGTCCTGTGTTATTTTGTGCAAGTTGCTGTAGTGAAAGCTGCTGGGACCAGTGTCTTAACTGTATGATAAAAATATATTATATGTATGCTGAAAAAAATCAGGTCTCATGGATCTCTCCGAATGGGAACAGTAAGCAAGTAAATATAAAATGCATATTTTTTCCTGTGTCTCAAATTCCCTATCTAAAATGGGACTAAATGTGTCCTTTTAGCTCACAGGGTTGCTGTAACTGTATGTTTGTTACAGCTGGTCAGAGTGTTCAAAAGCTCCACCAAATCTAGATAGCTGAACTTAGGTTAAGCCAGAAGAGATTTTCTCTCTTATGAAACTTTCACGTTTCAGAATATCCTGTGGCTAAAATAATGTAATTAGTATTGCTAGAGAAGGAGCTTTTAAGAATAGTGTCTGGTTAATGATTATTCCATAATCTGTATGGCAGGATTGGTATTCATCTGGTAGTGAACTGCAGAAATTACAGGTTAGTACGCAGTGGAAGCTTGCTCTTTCTCACCAGAGGAAGATATGTAGTCATTTGTGAGATTTGCTGCTCCTACCTGACAGACTGTGGAGACCCTTACTGTTCTACTTATTGTCAGTTCTGACATCCTGTTATATAAACAAAAGGGTTTTTTAAAATTAAATCTTACATTGTGCGTGATGGTTGGATATGAATGGTTTTCATGTAGAATGAGAGACTGTAATTGAGCTGTCTGCCAGGACCTGCAGGGAGCCTACAAGAAAGATGGAGACAGGCTATTTACAAAAACATCTAGTGATAGGACAAGGGGGAAAGGCTTCAAACTGAGAGTAGATTTAGATTAGCTATTAGGAAGAAAATTGTTACTGTGAGGGTGGTGAGGCACTGAAACAGGTTGTCCAAAGAAGTTGGAAATCACAGAAACCTTCCTGAGGGCTATTCATATGCCTGCTCACAGAAAAATGTCAGCTCTGCTTTTCTCTTCTCTCAACTGACACTTTTTATAATGTTATTTTATTAGCTTTTACCAGCCAACATAACTGTTGGTGCTAAACCCATATCGGAAAAAGCCCAGTAGCTTGAATGAGAAGTAAAGCAATACAGTAATCTGCCTTAGATTAACATGGAGCTCTCAAAAGAGCCCTGAAGTTACTTTTCTGTTAATTTGAAGGGTAAAATGCTTTCAAAAGCAGCAGTGAATATGATACTTCTACTGTCTATACAACAAAACTATGTAAATTTCAGTATAGAATTATGAGACATTGTTCACTTCTGTATTTTTGCTAGAGACCATATGAATGAATGTCTGTTTCTGTTAAAGAAGTGGTGCCCAAGTGGCCTGAACTGCACTTTGTTGTCATGAGATTTTGGATTGGAAGGGACCTTAAAAATCATCTTATTCCAACTCTTCTGCCAACATAAGGCACACCTTCCACTAGACCAGGTTGCTCAAAGCCCCATTGAACCTGGCCCTGAACACTTCCAGGGGTCAGGCACTCACAGCTTCTCTGGGCACCCTGTTCCAGTGCCTCACCACCCTCACAGTAAAGATTTTCTTCCTGATATCTAATCTAAACCTACCCTCTTTCAGTTTGAAGCCTTTACCCCTAGTCCTATCACTACATGTTCTTGTAAAAAGTTCTTCTCCATCTTTCTTGCAGGCTCCAAGCAGGTATTGGAAGGCTGCAATTAGGTCACCCCTAGCTTCATTCAGACTGGTATTAGTTAAGAGAATTGTCTTTGAGGAGTAACTTTGAGTAGAGAATTCAAATACCTGATTGCAACAGTTACTCATTTTTCTATAGGCAGTATAATTATATACATCCGGTAGATAACTTTTCTGAGCAAAAGCTTTTAAAATCAGGAAGATACTATCTTTCTTTTATGCCCTTGCATTTACTTAATGCAGTGAAGAGGAGAGAGGTGATTTGTGTATGTGTAACATTGATGCTGAACAACTGCAAAACCAGCAGTAGTGGAATATTTTTTTGAGGAAAACAAAATGTTTTTCAGGATTGTCATGATGTTGTATGTGAAGAAACATACATGGTTGATTAAACTATTTCCCCCACGAAGTCACTCTATTTCTATTGATCCTGCATTATATTTTGTTGTGTTCTCTGTTTTTTAGTCTCCTATTCTGCCTGTGTTCCTGTTTTTTGCCTGTTTCTTTTCCAGCTTGGAGTTTCTTATGTGGCCTTTTTAGGCCACATCACTTAAGTGAAAGAAAAAGGTCTTTTATCTTTTTTCTCCCACAAGATTTTGCACGCTAAGGAAATAGAGAAATGAACAATTACCTGGGGGTAAGGAGTCACCAGCTTTTCTAATTCCATGATTGTGATCATAGTATCAAAACTTTCTAGAGTTGACAGCAACAAGATGCATACACTGTACTGCAGGGTACATCCATGGGATAGGGAGCAGGTGATGAAAATCTGAAAGTGAGAGAATACAGGGATTGCTCTGTGTTCCATTGTGCTATTATGGCTATACTGGGTAAGAGAAAAAGTCTGTCTGTTTTATAATTCTGACTCCAAAAGCTGACAAAAAAAATGCCCAGAAAAGGAGAGCAGGCCAAGGCTATGTGGCAGTACTTTCCCAAATACTCCTGCATTTTCTGTCTGTTTGAGATTCAAGGATTCTTCTGTAATTTGTGACCTGCCATAGATTTTTATTCTATTAATGTGTCCCTTCGTTACGTGGGTCTATGTACATTTTAGCATCCATAGTATTGTATTCTAGAATGTTACAGCTTGTCAGTGTATTGCATGAGGAGCACTGCCTTTTGGTTGTTTTAATACCTCTTGCTTCTTCCATAGCATTAGAGAGTAAATGTGGTCTTCTCTCTGCTTTGAAAAAGAATTGGCAGCACTTTCCATGGTCATTTTCACAGTTATAGAACGCTTTATTTGTTGCTGTACCTTGAAATACAACCAGATGTCAATCTTGAGGATGGTAAAATAATGTTTATTTCAGTCTGTGCTCTCTGCAGCTTTCCAGGGACCTTTCCACATAATCTTCTATAGATGACATTCCAGTAATCTAGCTGGAAAGTACAGCAAATAAATGGTCTTGCCTTCTCAAAGACATTTTTGATAGTACACCAGACACAGGTAAAACACTTTTTGCTGCCACTGGTGTTTAGTCCAGGATTTTGGAAGCTATTCTAGATTTTAAAACTTTCTGGGTAAGGACTAAAACAAGAAAGTTTCTCTATTAGCAAGGATTGCTTCCATTTTATTTGGGCTCATTTTACATAACATTCTTTTTCAGAAATTTGTTTGTGTGTGTATTTGCATGATTTTATTAATAAATGTGTAAATTATTTACAGAAGTATCAGTAATTAACATTTCCCAGCATATTTCTTTAGAATAACATCTTTGCCATTTGTAATAATTTTGAGTGGAATGGTCTGTATTTTTCCTATTTCAGACACCTATTTCAGGCATTATTTCTTCTGCTGCTGCTGCTTTGTTTCAAACAGTACCAGGGTTTCTCAGTATGTAGCCTATGTTCAGTAAAGTCTTATAAATGGTTGCATACCTAAATCCACTGGGTTCCAGATCAAATACCAAAATTTAACATTCAACAGAAGTGTTTGTTTTACAGTGTTAGATAAGGCTTTTATAATTTCCATCAAAATCTGATCTTTGGAGGTATGATGGAATGGTCAGCCTACTGAAAACTTCTTGCACAAGCTTGGTAGAAAGCAGAAACTACATTCATTGGAAGTACTATCCACAGTGTCTGAACTCTCCTTGCCCTGAGCACTGCACTGACTGGACCAAACATATGCAGTCAATACCTATTAGAAGAAGATTCAGACTTCTAAAGATTCCTACTGATTGCTGCTGGAAGCTAAAACTGAGATAAAGAAAACTAATTTCACTCTTCCTCTTTTTTTTTTTGTGTAACACACAAGATAAACAGGAGAACACTTCTTTAGGTGTGCAGAAATGGAGAAGTGGTTTGGGATAGGAGCAGAGCAAGACAGAGATGTATGAAGGAGGCAGAGTCAGGATGACTTATAAGTTCTTCAACACACTTTTGTTCACAGCCCAGAAATGAATATGGGACCCTGGAATCTTTTCTCATCTAATCTGTAAGAAAAGTTACCAGATATTCCTGCTGTTAACTTTCATTCTCCCAGGCCAGATTGGCATATTCACACAAAAGATAGGAGTCCATTACTCTTGCTGTCTTAGTACCAGTGAAGCTCTGTACTGATGGAGATCTCCTTCAAAGCAAATCATGATGGTTCCTTTTGAGTTATTTATGCTCTTTTCCTTTTTAAACATTAAGGAAATTGTGTAAAAGCCAAGTTAAAAGAATGTAAGATTACCCATCAGTTAAAGTTGCCTTTCCAACCTCTAAGAGCCTTTCTTATATGATGAATTACAAAATTTTGATTATGCTATCATATTGTATTTTTACCTGACATCATCATCTGTGGGATAAACACTAGTGTCCAGGGAACTAGTATTTCCATACCAAGAAAGTCTGTTGTTTCTAGGGGCCCCTCTAGAGGTTAGTGATGGCAGGAATCAGGAAGTGCAGTGTATAGGGCAGGGAACTGGAGAAATAAAAAGATCAACTCATAATAAAGTGTAACATTATTACATTAAATGAGATTCTTGCCCTGTCGCTGTTGCAATGACCATGCTGAGCAAGGCACTTGAATAAAAGTTTTCTCTACTATTCTTTGAACACTTCCAGCCAACTGGGCTCTTCATTTGTATAACTGGAGTTTATTTGCAACTGAGACATTTGCAGCTACAAGTAAAGGCAACAAGAGCTATTCTTTGAACATGTAAAATAACATCAGTCTTTACCCTCCAAAAAAAATCACATGCTGATTTTTGTGTCTTAGATGTTATTATTCATTATTTCTAATAACTTTCACTTTAACATCTCATTGCCTCATTTTTCGTGCTATAAAATGAGACTGTGAATGTTACCTAGTCTCACGTTTGTCTTAAGGCTATTGTATTTTGCAGTTCATAATACCCTTCTAAAACTGGTAGAATACGGACGAGGCTGTAGCTCTTCAGTTAGAGGTTAGGAAATGTGTACAACCACACAATGTGAGGGAACCTACTGAGGAACACATTATAAGGGTGTGCAAAAGGATGATGCTGGTGGTTTTGCACTACCTTGTGTCTGATGAAAAGTTACAAACATTAAATGGCACAAACTAGTTGAAAATCTTTGGTTTAAATTCGTATTAGAGCACCTAATTAGTATTTTGGGTACCGTTCCATAGAGTTAGGAATTTGCCTCCTTTAGAATACACTGCATAAGCAGCTTTCACTGCAATAACCATATCCTCATTACACAACTAGAAAATGATGTTTGTATTGCAAAATCAAAATTATTTCCTGTCCAAGTGGACAGTACACCTGGAAATGTCATAGAAAAGATTTTGAAATTATTCCTAAGTTTTTATTGCAAACGAATTTTCCATAAGGAGCGTGTGTTTCAGTTGACTTAGTTTAAGTTTGCCCTGTTTCTTGGGGATAATAAAATAATAGTGAGGCTTAGAAAAGAATGTAAGTATGTTGAAAAAAAAAATCTCCGACTGAAAAAATTTAAAACTAATAATGAGGGTGCTGAGAGTGTGTGTGTACAGACATTGCCATAGTGTGATAAAAAAGACTGCTATTCTAGAACCACAATTAATGCTAAAAATCTAGATAGTTGAATGTGCAGCCAGTGCAAGCTGGACCTATTTTTCATTTTGAAAAACACTGAAAAAGCATGCCCAGTGCTCGGTGGTACCTCACAGCCTCCACTGTATACCTGTCGTTTTGGCAAACTGTGAGGAATACCAAAGGGCTGTACAGTAAAGCCAGTCTTAAGCAGAAATTATTATATTTTTTGTAGGCATATTCCACCTAAGCACATAAGGCTCCTTCCTTCATCCCAGGGGCAGATTTAACAGGGGTAATAGTCCTTTCATGACTGCCTGTTGAGGTCTTTTAAAATGGGTTAGAATGGAAGTTTTAAGTGGCTTTGTTCTATCTCAAAAATTGAGATTTTTTTCTCTTTTAGGTTTTCCTCTTGACCTTCTTGCATTCAGTGATGTTCTTCTGAGAGCTATCCTGACGTTTTCCAATTTGAAAATACATTTCCATCCCTGTGGGAAATATTGAATATCAGTGTAACATTTATAAGACCCTAGTATAACTAAATTTGTTGATGCTAATGATTTTTCTCCACATTCTGACCTTTCTGCTCTCTTACAGCACTATGTGGAGGAGAGGAGAGTTTCTTGTGTGCCAGTGGGATCTGCATCCCAGGGAAACTGCAATGTAATGGCTACAACGACTGTGATGATTGGAGTGATGAGGTCCATTGTAGTAAGTTTCTTAAACCTTGAAGTTTTCTGCTGAAGTACTGAATCCATTCAGGGAAACCTGGAAACTGAAGCAGGCTATTGACACAGAACAGGAGCTTTGCATAGTGTTTGCATATGTTGACATTTGGACTCTGGCAGTTTCTGTGGACTATGTTTAACTTTGCTCACTCAGGCCACGTGCTTTTGATCTATCAAATTTTATGCCTTGAGGCAGATACTCTGCAAGGAGCTATGTGAAAATAAGAAGTTTTTGGTGGTTTTTTTTTTGTTTTGTTTTGGTTGTTTTGTGTTTTTGTTTTTGTTTTTTTTTTTAATTGGATCAGTAGTGTGCATCAGAAAGGAGCACTTCTGATAATCAGCTGAATACTGTTAGTTGTAGCTTTATCCTGGTCCTTGGCATTGATTTTAGACTAGATGCAAGACCATCTGTTTAGAACATTCTCTTGGCCTCAACCCTGGATACAATTTATTTAAATTAATCCCAGTATATGCTGCAGTAGAATGTACATATGTGGTAGCTTAATTTTTTATTTATTTGTCTGTGGTAGTGCATATCTTTAGAGCTCCTCTGTGTATTTCTGTGTTAACAAAACACCTTGGACTACAAGCACCTTTAGAAAAGTGGAGCAAATGTACTGTAAGAAAACAATGAGAAGGCAAGAAGAAAAAGAAAGAGGAAGATATAGAAAAATTACTAAATGGGGACTATAGCAGGACAAGATGCCACAAAACAGGATTGCTCATTCAGACTTCGAAAAATGTCAGACTGTGCAATTTAAACTCAACTCAAAAGATTAATTCTTATTAGTGATTTAAGAGCCTGGGCATTCCAAGACTCGCAAAGCTGCTTTTAAGGAAGTTGTTCTTAGATTTTATCTGGGATACTCCAAGGAATAAATGAGGAAAGCAACTTCCTCCTGGTCTCAATATTAATAAGGCTAGAGCTTGCTTTTCCTTTAATAGCTTATAAGTAATTTTATGGAGGTTGAGATAATGTCTATTATGTAAAAACTATTGTATGTTTTTCTTTTCCAATCTTTCATGTCAGCATTAGCTTTGAATTTAAAGTAAGCTTAAAAATTTAAAAATGACAATGAGACAATGGTTCCCAAGTTCTATTAGAAATGGCAAAAAGGAGAAATTAGTAGTAAAAGAATAAATATATTACATGTCTTGAGAAAACAGGCATAAATTTAATGAGCTAAGATTACCTCTGAAAGGATGCCTGTCTGTTTAATGACACAGGGATTATATGCAGAGGACATCTTTCATTAGGATGCTTGGTAGGAGTTGAGGAGAAGGTGTGGAGGTCAAATAACACTTTCCTGGATTACACAGCAGAAAGAGCAAAACTGAAGGCAGACCTATTTGCCTGAAAGCTTGGCTGATAAAAGATGCTGTGTTTCTTGCAGCCCTTGCCCCTCTCAAAGTCTTAAGTCACCTCATTAAATTATAGGATAGGTTGCTAAGAGTGATATCCAACCTGACCTTGAATATTTCCAGGAATGGGGTGTCTACCATTTCTCTGGGTGACCTGTTCCAGTGTTTCACCATCCTCACTGTAAAACATCTATTCTTTATGTCTAGTCTAAAAGTACCCTCTTCTAAAACTATTAGTCCTAGTCCTCTGTATAACAACAGGCCCAGCTAAAAGATCTATCCCCGTCTCCTATAAGCTTCCCTAAAGTGCTGAAAGGCCACTCTTTCTCCAGGAGAACAACCCCAACTCTCTCAGCCTTTCTTCAAAGGAGAGCTGTTCCATCCCTATGGTCATTTTTGTAGCCTCGTCTGGATCTCTTCCAACAGGTCCATGTCTTTCCTGTGCTGTGGGACCTAGAGCTGGATCCAGCACTCCAGGTGGCTTTCACAGGAGCAGAGCAGAGGGACAGAATCACCTTCCTGAACCTTCTGGCCATCCTGCTTCTGATGCAGCCCAGGATACGGTTGGCTTTCTGGGCTGCAGGTGCACATTGCTGAGTCATGTGCAGCTGTTCATCTACCAGTTCCCCCAAGTTTTTCTTGACAGGGCTGCTTTCCATCCATTCATCCCCCAGCCTGTGTTGATACCAGGGTTTGCCTTGACCCAGGGCAGCACCTTGTACTTGATCTTGTTGGACCAGAAGAGTCCCATGCGCCCACTTCTTGAGCTTGTCCAGGTCCTTCTGTTCTTCAGATGTGTCAATCACACCACTCAGCTTGACATCCACACCATCTCCCCATCTCCCCATGTCATCTGTAGCTTTGCTGAGGCTGTGCTTGATCCCTTCATCTAGGTTATTGATGAAGACATTGAATAACACTGGTCCCAGTATAGAGCCCTGAGGGACACCACTGGTCACTGATGTCCTTTGGGTGGGCTATTCACCCTTCATCCAACCACTTCCTTATCCACCAAACAGTCCACCCATGAAATCCATCTCTCTCCAGTTTAGAGAATAGGATGTGGTGGGAATTTGCCCAGACCCATGTGCAGCAGGTCCTTCTGGATCTGGATCATACAAGGATCAAAACTGCCACCTTTGCTTTATTGGCACCATGCTTTAACCAGTTGAGCTTATCTCAGGGCAAAGTTGTTGAATGCAAAACATTTTCCAGGCTTCATTTTTTCATTGTTTAGTGGAGTATAAAATAGGAGTTTGTATTTAATCTTGTGAAAATGGGGATATCCCCATCATTTATAAAATTTAATTTGAGCCTTTTACAAGTGGCAGCTGCCAAGTGCCCATCTTATTCAACAGAGTAACCAACTACCTTTACAATACATTATTGCCAATATCTTGAAGAAAATGCATATTAAGGCTGTTAGATTTTCATCAAGTGAATCTTATTTCCCTGCAAGGAAGTTTGTATTCTTTTTGTTTACCCTGTCTGTGTGGGTCTGTGAGCTGTCTAACCTAAAGGACACTGCAGCAGCTTCAGAGGTATAAATGGAAACAGGAATGGGGGTATGAATGGAAATTAAACAGTAAATTTATCCAGAGAAAATAACATAGAAAAAGGCAGTTTTGTTTCATTTACAGGAGGAGCTGTGGAAGAAGCATAGAAACTGTCAGAGTTACAAACTGATCAATAAAATTAAGAGTTGCCAGAGTACTTCATGCTGTTGCATATTCAAAACAAGTGATGTTTAGAATTTACTCTCAGCTGGGTATTAGTCTGCTTACAAGAAGCAAGAACTTAAATTTATTTTCATTTAATGTGGGGTTTTTTGTTATTCCCTGTTTTATGAATAATGGTTCTTTTTGAAGCCAAATTAACTATTGAGTACATAGCTCATGGCTCAGCCATACTACTTTACTTCATATCCTGAAGCATTTCCTTCTTACTATGCTATAAATTCTATTTGAACTTTCTAAGATAGTATGAAACTTGAAGAAAGCAGTAATACTTCTGTGGGGGAAGGAGAGGAAGTAACTCATGTTCAAGTTCAGAACATGTTCAGGTTGTTTTCACCTAGGAAGTGAAACACTTCGTTGACATTGATCTGAAGGAATAGAAACCCCATGGCACCTTCTGGAAGAGTTCTGCACCTTTCAGTGTGTAATATCCTTAGAAGGACACCCTGCTTTCAAAGGGGAACCGCTGTGCAATCATGAACACAGGAATCACATGCCAAGAGGAGAGAGGAAAGTGGTAGCATGATCCTGTTGTTTTGTGGTTGATCATCTCAAAAGAATGGAGACGCTTTTATTCCAGTCCCTTTTTTTTGAGCTCTCTCTCTCTGTTTTCCGGGGAATAACTCATTTAAAATGCCCACATATGCCAGTAAGAGCGGGCACAAAGGACTTCCTTGGTTCCAGTGGCAGAGCTTCAACAGCAAGGCAGTATTGTCCACCCAGTTGTTCTGTATCTCTGCATTCTCCCTGAAAAGCTAGAGGTCAAGGAAAAGTCTAGAAGAAGGCAGTGAAAGTGAGTTACCCCCTTCCTAGCTGTGTGCTTGAAATCAAAAGTTGTTACTGATGGGACTAGGTACCACAAACCAGAATTTCTCTTCAACCTGCTTAACTACAACAAAGATTCTGTGTTTTTATTGAACCTGATATTATCCAAGTATTATGGTTATTCTCAGAGAATAACTGGCAGGCTTTACTGATGTATCCAGTCATGGAAAAAAATGTTAAACCCACTTAGGGCTGACAGTAAAAATTCCTTGATGAGAAGGCACCAGGCCAAATCTGAGTTCCAAACTGTGTTAAGCATAAAGCTCATTTGAAACCATTATAAGACCAAAGGCAGGCTCAAAAGCAGGGTCTAGCGATCTTGATTTTGCTGTTAGAATCTTCATATCCCCTTAATAGCCACATAAGGTACTCAGGATTTTCCTAGTAATCTACAATGGTGAAGCCTACAATATTTCTTAAGAACTTCATGTGTATAAATTAATTAAACATTTAGGTCCCTATGAGCAACCAGAGCACTCTCTCCTTATGGTATTGATCAAAAAACAGCTGGTAGGGAGAGAGTAAAAATTTCTAAAAATGGCTTTTGGTTTTTCATATTCTTCCAGATTAGTTTCTCATAAACTGGTACACACCAGTATTAATGCAGAGCTGTAAATTGTAAGGTATCTTTAGCTAATCTTATGTGTGGTCAGTACATTCCAGTGTTCATGGTCTATATGAATGTTCCAATGCAACTTTAACATTTTACATGCTTTGTTTTGTAGATTGCAGTAATGATGTATTCCGTTGTGACACGGGAAAATGCCTCAATTATACCTTTGTTTGTGATGGATACGATGACTGTGGAGACCTTAGTGATGAACAAAATTGTGGTAAGTGAGTTATGTGCTTTTCTATAGTCTTTAAGATATCAGGACTAAACCAGTAAAGTTTTTCTTTAAACTACTGAAAGAGTAAATATACACTGCTCTTACTGCATTTGAACAAAGAGAAAACATCTCACAGATTCTGTATGCAATTTGAAAAGGTTTAAAGGAGAGTTCTGGGTCAATCCAAATCTTGAAGGGTTTGGTATTTATAAGAAATACTGCTATTTGTAATTTGCTTTAAACTAATTCAAAAAGATGCTTCCTTGCTATCTTGACTGGATTTAACTGAGAGTAAAGCAAACTGTGTGAGGGCACTGGTGGTACCAACTGTTTTATAGCTGAGCTGTTTTTATGTAAGATTGATAGTGAGCTCGTCTGTTTTCATTATCAAATTCTTTTTCTTTCAAATTCTCTTGTCAATCAACTTTCCATGTTCTCATGACACCTACCTACTATATGTATCTACCTACACTTAACTTCCATAGGAGGAACAATGAAGTTTTGAAAAAAAATGAAGTTAAAATTAAAAGGATTAAAATTAAATTTTAATCATTTTAAATTTAAATTAAAAGAAATTAATTAAAATTAAATTTAAAAATAATAAACTTAACATGTAAATATTGGGAAACCTAGCCTTATTTTTACTAACTTTTGGTCCTGTTACTACACCTGAGAAAAATTAAGTTTTTAATTTAACAGTTAAAATATTATTTCTCACTTTTTTCCTTTGGCTTTTCTAAGGAAGAACACAAAGAATATAAAATCTGAAAATCAAGGCACATTTTTTAAAAAATATTTCTTCTCTCCAGATTAAGCATACTCTAAGACTTTTCAAAATTTTCTCGTCAGTTTTAGTTATTTAGTGGGTTTTCTTAGTAAATAATCTTAGTTTAAAGATTATTAAATTTTTCTAAATGTTAATCTGTCTCCTGTCTTCCCTACCTTGACATAGTTTTTTTTCTATATAATTTTTAAAATCTAAGTTTTTGTACATGCTATAATTTCTTCTCATGGCAGATTTGGAGGACTGGACTGTGTCTATTCTCTCTATTTATTTTAATAAAAAGTCAGAGGGCTCAACAGAATGCTCTTCTTTTTGCATTCAGGTATAAAGAGTAAGATGACAATTGGAACAATGCCTTTGTAGATAATTCTTATGGAAAATTCCAAGTACATGCAAAAAATATAGTTTCTGAAGTTAGAAACATTTTTTTAAATGTCCTAGTAAAAAGATAAATGAATGAAATTATTTTCTCTGCTGGTTACTGAAAATGTTGGTTAACTGAAAAGCATTCCCTGAGATGGCAATCCAGATCTTCTAATGGGGTGAACAAATCTTAAAAACTTTTTTATTTACAAATAGTCACAGCTGTGCACCTGAGAGAAGGAATGAGTGCATCACTGTACAGGCAATACAGTTAAGAATATATATGTAACTACCATCTGCAAATAAGTCTGCAGATACAAAACATTTCTTAATATAATTTATTAATGCAAAATGGCTCATTAATAAGAAGATTAGGTAATAAGCATAGAACAATTGATCAGTAATATAAAATATACAAATGGTAACTTAGCATCCTCTTTTTTTCCTTCAAATTTGCATTTTCTGTAGATTGTAATCCAATGACACATCACCAGTGTGGAGAGGGGAGATGTATAACAGCTGATTGGGTATGTGATGGTGACCATGACTGTATAGACAAATCAGATGAGATCAATTGCTGTAAGTTCCCTTAATCTCTGCGATATTTTTTCTTTCTTTGAAAAAAGAAAAAAAAGAGTAAGATAACTAGTGTAGTCACTTGTGTACTGAAACTATAAGCTAATTTTATTTCAGAAGTTCACACTTGACAAAATTCCATTTTCAGTAGACAGCAGCAGCAAATTAAACATTTGTTGCCTTTGTTGAGAAGTAAAGCATTGCTTTGTGTTCGAGCTTCTTGTTAATTACAGAATTTGCTTTCTGTTAATTGTAATGTTCCCACTATATGATTATAAAAATTATGTGCATTTTTTCCTTGGGGAAGCTAAGACTTCATCTCAGCCTGTTGCTAATACCTGGCATTTATAGTTTCAGTCTCTGTAGGTAAAGAGCAGCACAGCTGGAGCTACTGAAAAATTACCCGACACGGAATGAGAAACACACCTGATCTCCAGTGCTAAGCAGTGTTACCAGCTCCTCCTAAACTAATTGCAGTGTGATGTTCAGATATAATGCAGAGCTTCACTGTGCTCATTGATCAGAATATTGTCTTTTTAATATTTTTTTTTCTTTCTAGCATGTTACAGTCAGGGTTTGGTGGAGTGCAGAAATGGGCAGTGCATTCCTAGTGCATTCCAGTGTGATGGAGATAATGATTGTAAAGATGGAAGTGATGAAGAAAACTGCAGTGAAAGTAAGGATATGCCTCATTTTAATCTTCTTACTAAACCTACCATTGACTTCTGTTTTCCACAGTGCCTTTAGCTAAAGCTGTCTAACAAATGACTCTACCTTTCAAATAAGACTTGCTAAGGCTGGTTGGTGTGTGCTTCCACACAGACATTTGTAAGCAGACTTCTTTTAATACTTAAAATTATTAAAAAAGGTGAAGAAGTGGGGGTGATATTTAGCACAGTATTTAGTTATCTGATGTAATCAGCTCTTACTTGAAATACATTGTTTGGAGCAATGAGAATCTATTACAGGAATTGGTGGCATTTGAGGAGGAATTTTCTGATGAAAATCCTTTTTTTATCAGAACTTGGGAATCTCTGAAAGAATGTTTTCATAAATAAACTAATGATTTAGTGTGACTAAGGGAAAATATATGAGAACATAAGTTTTCACAGCTACTTGATAGCTGTCTTATTATGACTCTGTGAGAGAAGAGGAAACTAAGCAATGTCTTGAGCCCCAGAACATGGTTTTCCAAAGACACTCAGAAAGCAATGTTGTTCTGATAATTTCAAAATTTGAAGGTATTTTTCACATGTAATTCTCTTTTGCAGCCCTTCCTTCAATGCAAGAATTATTAGCGTCTTTTTTTTGTAATGAATCTTATTTTAAAGAAATTAAAATAGTTAACCTTAGGCAGGAAGTTAGTGCTGGCAAATGTAGGGGTAATAGGACAGGCTATTTAATAGTTATTTGAGTAGAAAAGACCTGTTACCATAAAATAGATACACAATGTGATTATATAAGCCTTGTTTCTTTAGGAAACCAGTCTAAAAGAAATCCTTTCATAAGCATGTTACTCAGTCCCTTCTTTTCATAGAAAGTTCTTGGGATCTTCCTACTCCAATTTAAATACTTTCATTCAAAAAAGCACCTGAGAAGCCGAAACACAGAAATTATAATTATTTTTCTTCACTTTTAGTGTTGACATTATAAAGAAGCCTTGCATGCAATATCTTCTAGTTCTGACTGTGGCAATTTAAAAACCCAGAAACAAGTATTTCTCCTCAGTTCTGACTGTGCACTTTCACAAAATGTTAACCTTTTATTCGTCTTTCTTGATGTCCAGTCTCAGTCTTATTATATGAATTCTTTTATCCTCCATTTGTCTTACATGATGTGGGCTGGAAGTCAGTGATGTATTTTGTTTTCACTGCCTCTTTTTTCCCTTTTGATGTTGAAGCAATGGTTAAAAATCTTTTTTTGATATGATGAATAGGTTAAAATATTCAAGCAGTAGTATGGGGTGATAATTATGTATTCAGTGATCTCACTACGTGATAAAAGATCTTTCTGCTTGGCATTAAACTGCAGAGCTTTAAATACAAACATTTTTCTAGTTTTTATTATTAATACTTTGACGTGCTATAGTTCTGTCTAGTATTTTGCAGTATTGTTTAGAGCAAAATTTTTTCTTTAGGCAACCATATCCCAGACATCCTAATTTTCATGGGAATATGTTGGCAGAATTTAGATTTCATTCATCTTTAGTTCCTTGCAAAGTCCATGTAAAAGCAAGGCAGAATTCTTGTTTGTGACTTACTATTGTATTTCCTATATATTTTGTTACTTCTAGCAACTGCAAGAAATTACTTACTACAAAGACTTTTCTGCTCTACAAATCAAGTTTAAAAAATTTGGATATGTCTGTCAGAGTCAGTGCAGTTAGGACTAATGGGGTCTGAAGTACTGGTTTTATTACAAACACAGTAAATATGAGAAATCAGTATAGAAATTTGGGGTCAGGATGTAGTGACTTCCCTTGCCTATAAAAGGATACAGGGATCTTGTGTCCTAGTACAAGTACATACATTCAGATATTACAATTCACCATTCCTTCATCTCTACCTGGATGAGAAAAATGGTCTCCTTCACTGCATGCCTTAAGGAAGTTTAAGATATGGCATCTATGAGTGCTGCTCTCATTCATTTTGTCACACTAGAAATCTAATCTAGATGTACTCATGACTGTTTCTGTGATCTCTTCAAAAGACAGGATACAGTGTGTTTGCAGAAATTCAGCATTATTTGTGCTAGGATCAAAAGAATCTACATTGTAGCACAGCGATTTTTAAAGGCTGGGAAGGAGTTGGAGCAAACTTTAAAAATAATTTTGATGTAAGTATTTGGGATAGCTTTAGAAGTCAAAAGGCTTTTCCTGCCTTTCCAGTTCCATTTTGCAATCAGATGCAGCTTAAAAATGATTGTCAATTGCTATAGCAAAGAAATTACCTCCATTGCTTCAATATATAACATGTATGAAGTAAGTCCACATCATTATGATAGATATAACTAAATCATCAATTCCTTTAGACAAGATTGTTGTCAAGGTTATTGAAACTAGATCTTTCTTTAGCACCTTCTGTATGTCCAATGGAGGGATGAATCTTTAATGTTCATGGGCAGTAGTGCAATGCAAACATTAAGCAATCAAGGCAATAAGCTGTTTTAAACAGGATAAGATGATAAACACCATCTATTTAGTCTCTCCTTATAGAATAGTAAACCAAGTGACTCATTTTGTGCATGGAAGAGAGAATTTAATGGTTTAGAAAGGAGCTATCACTACTATAAGAGAGAGAAGTCCAGGGATTTGTCAGATAAAGTAACTACCCAAGTAGTTCAGAAACTTTTGATGAAATGCTGGTTTTATTTATTCTGAAGTCCATCATTAGGACCATAGCATTTCTGGATTTCTTTCTGTTGTTTGTTTTTTAACCAGTCAAAGGAGAAAAATTACGCTTCATCTCTGACCTTTCTTCATGATGTCTTTTATTGTCAACCAAAACAATCATAAAATGAGAAGCAGATCAACTGAATGACATTGAAGAATAATTCCCAGTGTTCTCTTTCAGCTAGGACCTATTGTTCTTTTTGAAATGTGATTTGCATGAATTTTCATATTCTGCATGGTAAATGTCTTTCAGAGATCCATGCCTCTCATCCAGAAACTGGGATATAAATTTTTATATTGAACAGAGGGATAAGAAAAGTGAGAACTGAACAGTGTTGCACAGTTTTCTTCCCTACTGCACTTGAAATGCTGTTGGGTACTTACTGAAATATGTAAAGGAAATACTTAATTTTTATGTAAATACTGTACTTACTCATTATGCTCCAGTCATTTTATTAGTCTGGTAAATAATTTGAAAAGTACGTTTCTACTTCCCTCAGATCAAACCCTCTGTCAGGAGGGAGACCAGAGGTGTTCTTCCTGCCCTGATCCCTGTGGAGCTTCTCCCTGTGAGATGAGAAACAGCCAGGCAAACTGCAGTAAGTAGGTCATGTGCTTCATACTGTTGTTCTTTTAGGGTGTTTTAGTTTATAATAAGGATGCAGAGTAGAACACAGTAAGTAATACTTCAATTTTCTAGCTAATGTACATGTCTAATGATTAAGCTTTGAAAAGGGTAATGTTGAAGCAAATGTGTTACCAAAGCTCTTGATTATTGATGTACTAGGGTTTATAACATTTGAAATTAGGGTACTTTAATTTTCTCTTCTGTGAGTTTTTATATTTTCTGCATGGGTGTTTACCATTGCACTTTCTCTCAGCATTAGATTAATTCAGTGTCTATGTAAAGTAAACAGCACAGTTTAAGTGTATTTTCAAAATATAGAGAACCCTATGTTTAGTATTTAGTAGTCTGGAGAACTTTTAGACCTTTATGAAGGAATGATTTTGGTATTCAAACTGTAGAAACTAATTCTACTTTTGACCAATACAAATTATAGAGGATCAGGGTCTTCAGCTCTGTGTATGCTCATATCTGTGTGTTGTACTGTACCGCTCCATGGAAGGTTCCTGTACTAATTGTGCACTTGCATCTCAATAGTGTTTTTCTCAATTGTGCAATATGAACAGGTAATCAATAGAAATATATTTGTCTGTGCTTTGAAAGTGGGGCAGAACTGTATTAAAAATTACTCAAAATTAATTAGAACTTAGTGTTAATACCGTCATATCAATTCAGGTCAGCTTGACAGATGGACAGACTTGGCTTCACTTACAGATTGCTTTTACACAATTCATGTGTAATTGCTTTGTGCTGCAGTTATCTTTGATAACCTTTGATACTGTATGGTAGCTTGTGTGGATAATGCCATTCCATTTTAAATAGAATGGACATAGGAACGTCAACTGGTCCAAACTTTGTTCTCTCTAGAGTTGTGACTATTTACCTTCAAGTGTTTGAGACAGACACCACTCATGCTGAGGCCTTTAGATGCTGCTAAAGCTATAATACACTTTATAAAGTATAAATGCTTTACATGTGCTTCTGTCAATGCTTTGCCTACGTTTTTGTAAAGGAATAATCTTATGTACTGTGTTTAGCATTAGAAGGAAGCTAGGTAACAGCCCCAAACTCCTGATCCAGTCAGGGCCATTTAAGTTATGTTGCCCATGATCTTGTGCAGCTGAGCAGCTCTGTCGTTAAGGACAGGGATTCCACAATTTTTCCTAGAGATCTGTTTTACTGCTAGAGCACTTCCATTCGAAAAACCTATTTTCCATATAAATAATTGGAAATTTTTGATGTCTTTTGCCTCTCATCCTATCTCTGCACACTTCAAAGGGTCTGGTTCTATCTTATTTACACCTTCCCATTAACTGCTAAGAACAATAGGATTTCCCATTAAAGATATCTTTAGGGCTCCTTCCCACCCAAACCACTCTATCATTCTTGACATGTAATATTTGAATTGAAAAGCAATGTTCCAATGTCATATTATGAGAATCCCCGAGAATTTTTTACTGAAGATGTTTCATCAACATATTTTGGGCAACTGTCTATAGTTCTTAGCAGGAGTAACACATAGTATGAACTAGTCTTCTGGATCATCTCATTTTGTCCATTTCTAGTACAGTGAATATTTAATTGTTTATACACAATGGAACAGCAAGACAGTTTGGGAGAGATTTTTCTTGCATAGCATCTGGAAGTACTATTGTTTTTTTTTCATAGAATTTTCGTTCTTCATATTTTGACCCGACTTACTTCATTTTTGGTGAGACATGAAAATTCTCATGAAAAATGTCAATTTTGACAAAGCAGTAGTTCTTGGCCCAGATTACTATCTGGTTGAAGAATTACAAAGTGTAGGCCACACTTCCCAATATTGAATATGATGGATGTTTTCCAAATGTGATAATATCAGATCACTTAAGTCTGGCATTATAATGTATTTACAATATATTTAGAATAACAGAATGAATATCTGAAGGGAGAGAGTAAAGAAGACAGGGCTCAGGGCTTCTCTGACAGGATCAAAGGCAATTGGTGCAAAATGAAACAGAGGAGCATAATGAAGTTCTGACAGTAAGCACTTTTTTTACTGCAAGTGTGACTGGACACAGATTGCCCACAGTAGTTGTAGAGGCTCCAATGGATAGAGAAAGTTAACAATAAACACAGGAAGATATTAAATCCAGGCATAGTCTGTGTGGTAATGTCTTGGTTTGTGGTTTTTGTGGGGTTTTTTTGTTTGTTTTGGTTGAGTGGGTTTTTTTTGTTTGTTTGTTTGTTTGTTTTTTAAATTTTATTTTGTTTGTTTTGGTTTCTTTCTTCTTTTAATTCAGAATGAAAGATGCAATGAATTTTATTCCTTGGTCCCTACTCGTTAGGTTGTACTCACATGTATTATAGACAAGGCAGTAGCAGGACCTCTTAAGCTGTAGGACAGACTCAGAAGGAAAGACTAACATTTGGGTTACTTAAAATGAGTCAGATGTTCCCCTGGACCGTATGTTCTGTTTATTACTCTCTGGATTGTCAGGAATTGTGTGTGAGAGTCAATGTTTTCAAACCTACAGTGACACTTTTGCACGTAACATAATAGAAGCTTTCTAAACAAAGTGTGAAAATTATAATCATATTGAAAACATGTAAAGAGCTATTCTCCAGCAGCATTTCAGTAGACTAGATTTTCTTCCAGAATTCACTTAAACCCCTATAAATATGAGGCATAATAAGAGGATGGTATATGTGCATTTCAGCACTTTAATATTGAATAATATTATGTTTTACAAACACTTAGAATATTGCATGTACTTCTGTGGTCATCCTGAAGTATTGATGAATGTGTTAAGTTCTGTACACGTCAAAAAAAGATGTGTACTGGACAAAATCAAAACATGAGCCCAGACTGATCTGGGCATCTCAGGCAAAAGTGTGGAAGGACAAGGGATGGTTCATCATGAAGGAAAGGAAATGGCAGTAATGTGAGAATTGTTAAAGTCATTAAACCTCATATACCCCGAAGATGTGACAAAGTGGTTTGAGACAACAGAAGTAGTTCAGTATGCCAGGACTTAGCAGCAAGGAAAAGCTGGATGTAAAATGAGCTTTGTGATCATCAGAATAGGAGTAAATAGTAAAACAAGTTATAACACCAAATGCCAGACCAAGAAAGAGTGCCCAGTTCTGCTTATTAGCTGAATAATTGACTGTTGGATCTTCTTCCAACCTCTCAGAAAGGAACAGCTATGGGATGACACAGTTGTCACACTGTACTAGCAACTGATGCTAGCAACTGGCTAGCAGAGAATATTAATCACATTAAGGTATATTTGCTCCCAGAATAGGCAAATATATGCATTTTTAAACTTTTGAATGGTATACTTTTTTCTGGAAAACTTTCTCAATATATCCAGAGTAAATAAGTTTAAATAATTTCACGATCATCTCATTGCTAAATAAAAAGTTGAATTTCAGTCTGAATTGAAGTGAAATTCTGTCTTTAGTTCTCTGTTTTGGTGGAAAATTGAAAAATAAATATTTCTGAATACCAGTGTGAGAAGAAATACAAAAGCTATACGATTTTTAAAAATCCAAATTACTATTTCAAAATTTGTTGCGATAAACTCCCAGAAGTTGGAAGATTTTTGTATGTAGCTATAATATATATAATCATATGGACTTGCAGCTGTTGCATCTGTTTTGTCTTTGCTTATCATTCTAGTTTGTTATTATTTATGCCTTATCCAAATTAAATTATTAGCATGTAGACTGTCACTTGCTCAATGCTTGTGCAATACATAACCTAATTGTCCCCTCCTTCAGATCTTGCTAGGCAAGGAAAAAAAATTAAAAGCAAATCCTGGCTTCTGTTTTCTATACAGAGAAATTGTGCAGTCTCTGTCACTAGAGATTTTTATGACCTGACAGTCTAAAGCCTTGAGAAGGCTGATCAGTCCTCAGAGCTGACCAGCTTTGATCAGGGCATTGGAGTAGAGACCTCCTGAGATCCTTTCTAACCCAAAGTATCCAATGGTTTCTGTCTTCCTAATTTTGGCAATTGCACTGTCAGCGTGAGGTGTGTCATGGTAGCATAGTAGGTACACCAGTGGAAAGTGTGTTGCTGTACAGTACACACTGTACTGGTTTAAGGATGGTTTATTGTACCACCTTAAAGTTTAGATGTTGCTCAGAAAGTTAATGAATATTAATAAGGAAATAAAAGTATCTTAATGGTTTATGAAGTAGGCAGAATTCAAACCCACCTTTACTGGTAGGAATAGGCTTATAAGGGATCTCGAGCTCTGGAACTTGTAGTTTCTCAAGCCTGAGAGGATATCCCCTGACTGATTAATTTGTTAAATAAGTTTGGAATTATTTCTTCTGTATTTAATTTAATCTCACACCATTTGTGGTTCTGTTTGTTTTCTTTCTGTGAAAGGTCAGTGTGAACCAATTACTCTGGAGCTTTGTATGAATTTGCCTTACAACTATACTTATTACCCAAACTACCTGGGCCACAGGACACAGAAGGAAGCCTCTATCAGCTGGGAGTCTTCCCTTTTCCCTGCTTTGGTTCAGACCAACTGCTACAAGTACCTGATGTTTTTTGCCTGTACAATCTTAGTGCCAAAATGTGACCCCCATACAAATCAGCGGATCCCACCTTGCAGGTACTATATTAAACCATATTTCATTTCATTCTTGGCTGTCTGTCATAGTCGTTTTTCCCAATTTTATGCCTTCATTGAAAATGCCAAAAATTTTGCATTGGAATTCCGTAGGAAAAGGATACTGCTGACCAGCATGCCCTCTTTGCAGGGCTGCTCTCCAATTTGTGCCTGGTGCTGCTCCATCCTAGATGCAGGATCAGGCATTTGTTTTTGTTAAATTTCATATCCTTGATGATTGCCCAGTGCAAAGGCCTCTCATCCCTTGAGAGTCAACACCATCTCTCGATTTTGTATAATCAGCAAACTTGCTAATGACACACTAAAGTGCTGCATGCAGACAATTGATAAATGTACTGTCCTCCAGGACAGGCCCTGGAGGTGAACCCAGAGGAGCAGCACAGGTGACCAGTCAGCAGCCAGATGTAGCCCTGTTTGCCAGGACCCTTCAGTTTTTCACCCACTGCACTGTGAACCTGCTCACTCCACTGTTGAGCAAGGTGACAGGAAGGGTGCTGTGAGCTTTGTATGAAGTATTTTCATACTGTGTGTTTGATTAGAATTGTGCCACTATAAAGGGTGCTCAAACATGGAATCAATTAATTTAATTTGGAACATTAGCATTTTGTAATAGCTCCTTGCATGAATACATTACTTGATGCAAAGCCCTATCCGAATGCTCAACAAAACCTGATATTTTAATGAATGTTTACTTTTCTAAATTAGGAGTGCCACATCATTCTGAATTGCAGCCTAACTTAGGTTTTCTGCTTGTCAGAGCAACTATTCCACCATCCTCATTGAGTAGCATCACTGTGCTTTTTAAGATTATGCCTGTATTTGTTTGAAAGAGACTGTGTTCTGTAGATCTCGTGGCTTTCTTAGCAGCAGCTGTTAAAGGTTAGGAGATCTAATAACCTTGACCAACAGGCAGAGCTCTTTGACCTACTGGCTGCTAGAGCCCTCTCATTCTGTTTTTCTGCCACTTTTGTTGGGCCTACCTTGACAGTATTGATCAACACCTTGTGTTTGAAAGAAAAGTGCATGAAAAGTTGCAGTACACATCCTAAAATTTCTTAGCAAGTGATACTGTCGGCAAATAGATAACATTTCTTTGTCCAGTGATGTGCTTCTTAGTGCAAGGTAAGAGTGAACCACAAGGAAGTTTATGAATATACTGTTAAATTCTCACATAGGAGCCTAATGGGAAAGAAAATATTGCATACAGGATAGCTCCAAAGTTACAGAGGGGTTTGTGTAAGCTGTGGTCAGGCTTTCTAGTTTGAAAATCAAGGTTTGTTTTTTTTTTTTTTTAAAGAAAGCAGTATAATAAATAAAAATGGGATTAACTTATTCTAATGTAGAGGGACTTAAGTTAAATTATAGGCTCTTTACCATGATACCTAGCTAACAGATTTTAGGAAGTGTCATGATACAGTTGAATAGTCTTCAAGTTTAAAATACTATAAAGATTAAGGGGAACTTAAAGAAAGTACAAAACAATTTAATTTCATAGGAACCTCTGGAAGTCATCTGATCCAGCCTCCTGCTCAAAACTGTGTAACATCAAATTTAATATATGAATTGAATATATTTAGACGAATTAAATATAAAACTTCAAATAGTTTAATAGGATTAAAAGCTCTACTTTTATGATAGTTTTTAGGTTTCATTCTTATGTTAGGTCCCAGATAAAGAATGTTTTAATCAGGAAGGGGCACCTTTGAAGGTCCCACTAGGTCTGTAGTATCTGCTTAACAATAATATTTTAGGAAGAATTTCAGATACCTATATAATGTAAAAACCTAAAATGTTTTAGAAATAAAACTAAAAAATAACCTCATACCAATAAATGAAATAAATTTGATATTTCAATATAAATGTAAATCTACTCTACAGTTTGAAGCTCTGAGAAGAGAAAATGCTATGTTGTCAGCACAGAAATTGTATTCTGAGAATCTGCTGCTGACTTTCAAAATAATTGTCCTCTTGTTCAAATAGATCAGATTAGTTGAACTTAGCAGGACATATGTATTGTTTCACCTGTCTTTTCCTGTAAATATGGAACTGAACTCAATTAATGCAGTTTTTCAGACGCTTCTTAAGTCAAAGTGTAATTTCCAACCATGAATTGCACATTAATGTTACAATTCTGGATCTATTATAATATAGACTTATCAGAGATGCATTAGATTTTTTTAACACAGGCACATGGACCTGTTTTCTCATTCCAGGTGGTATAACAAAATTATTTTAATTCTACTTCCCTATATAAAACAGCTGTCCCTGCTTTGCAAGGCTTTTTGTTGTCTTTATGTTAGTTTGGCTGTCATGCTTTGTTTAACTGTAACAGTCTTCATAAAGTTTTATTCAAGGTAAAGAACACAGATAAAAGATTATTTGAAACTGAACTTCCTGTTATTTATAACGTTCATTGATATATCAAGTATGTTTTCAATTTCTGAGCGTTATTCTTCATCTCTGATAAGGTTTTGATAATATTTAGTCAGTGCCTACTTTGAAGTTTAAATACATTCTAATACTTTCACCACAGAGAAACAACTAAATGGCTTATAATATCTTGGAAAAGGTCAGCTTTGACCAAAGATCTGAGTGTGCAGAGAACACAGGACAGAAGCAGCTTAGATGTCTCCACTATATTTTCATATTTTTGTTGTGGGTTTTGTTTCTTGTCATTGGAAAATAAAAACTCTGGCATTCAGGACTCTGAGGTTATAAAGTGGTGTCGGTCAACCTTTTTGATATTGAGGAGGATGTAAAAGGAAAGAGAGAGTCTGTAACAGGGTTGACTGACATCAATGCATTCTGTCTGGTTACTCAGCTCAGTGGTGAATTGTTTGGTGTGGAAAAACATCTACTCTTCTTCATCTAATTCCTCAAAACAAAATTAAATTTGGGTGGATTAATACTGTATTAGTTCCCCAAAATAACATAAAATAACTAATCCTATATGGATTTGTTTTGTTGGTTTTGGTCACAGCATTTTCCAAAGCTAATTACAAGAAAATAAAAAAGTTCAATTCGTTAAAAGGCTAAAGGAAAATGAGTGGAATAAAATGCCTTCTGTGAAAAGACTGTCTCTAGAAGAAAGATGTGTAAATAATCAAAATACATAAAGGAAAATTAAAGTGACATGGAAAAAATGGAAAAAAAAAGATAGGATCCTTTGGTTGAATATTTTTCAACCCAGATCCCAGACAAACGTAGTGACAAAATGTTTCAAACATTAGGGGATTAGGGGATTTTTATATTATGCCTTTCAACCTTTGTAATTTTGAAGCATTTGACAGTGGCTATTTTGAAGAGACACCATGGATGATTTTCAATCTCAATGGATTGAACAAATTTTGCAGTGAGTCCCATTTTTTATATGGTTCGAAAATGCTGCAGAAGGACTATGTTCATGCCTCTTCCTGGTTTGACCAACCAAACTTGTCTGACACCAGATGAAAGTATAGAAGGTATTCTGTTGCTCTAACTGACAGCCTCAGGATCGAGTTGGTCTGAGCTTTGCTTTTCCTAAAATTGGAATTTTATTGAATTCCCTGGGGAGTTCTTCACTCTTTTGTTTGGATGCTTAAATATTTCATCCTTCTGAAACCACGTGGTTTCTGAGGTAGCATGATCAGAAGAGGTAACATTTCACTCGTACAAAATGTTTGGTTTTTTTTCCCTGAAGGAGAGCAGTTAGTGCTTCTTAAAAATCATTCTCTGCCATCTCTTACAAAGGAGAGCATGTTGGTGAGCAGTTATATTTAGGTTATAATAATAGGTTATTATTGACCTATTTATAACATAACTGCACAACAGTTACTTAAAATAATGTTTCAATCATAGCATTCTTTGATACATGTATTTTTTCATATTAAAACATCTGCTTAACTGATTTTTTTTCTTGATCTTCACGTTTAACTTTGGCTAGGATTATTAACTTCTAGTGTCTGTGAATTTCTAAGCCATTCATTCAGTTATTTGGTACAATTCTGCTTTGTGTCCTCAGGACATTATGTGTACAGTCTAAGGAGCGCTGTGAGGCTGTGCTTGGGATTGTAGGTCTGCAGTGGCCAGAAGATACAGACTGCACTCAGTTTCCAGATGAGAGCTCGGACAACCAAACCTGTCTAACACCAGATGAAGATGTAGAAGGTATCTCCTATACATATTACAGCAAATAAAATATTAAAATGGGTTCCCAGAGTCACTGGTGTTTAGTTTTTTCATACCTCCCCTTTAAATGATATTTAAACTGTGGAAATGGTTCCAAACTGAACCCTACTCCCTACTCAGCCATGCCAGTCTCTTGGGTTCTTTGCTGGATTTCTTACTCCAGGGAATTGCTAGCACTCAATGAAAGAGTTCTTTAAAGATCTGCCAACTCTGCTCCGTATCTTTGTCCCAAAATGGTACTGTGAGATGAGGCAGAAGCAGTGAAAGGGTTAATTAGTGGGAAGTTATATCTGGTTTTATTCGTTGAAATAGACACATAATTATAAATCCCTCCCCCCCCGGGGATTTCTTCTACTTATTTCAATGCACAATACACCACCACAATGGTGAGAAGAGTAGCTAGGAAATTCATACTCACTGTCTAAACATTGTATGCCAGTGATTTGGCAAAGCAATGACATTTGACAGAGGGCAGCATGGAAAATGTTGCTCCACCATGCTCCTGGTGCAATTATGAAGAGTCTCGCCTGATGCGTAGTTCCAGCCTCCCAAGCCATGTTATTTACCCTTCTGAAACAGTCTGGGTGACAAATCAGTGCCCGTGTCATGATTAAGCTTTTATCTTATGGCGTGCTGTTTGTCCCTGTTGCTGTCCTTGGCAGAGTGCTCACCCAGTCACTTCAAGTGCCGCTCTGGGAGGTGCGTGCTGGCGTCCCGGAGGTGCGATGGGCAAGCTGACTGTGAGGATGACAGTGACGAGGACAGCTGTGGTAAATAAATCCAATGGTTGGAATGCAGGGCAGCTGCAGCATTAGAAAATGAGCTTCATCTTTCATTCAGTTATTGGAATTGAGTTCAGAGAAGGAGAACCCCCTTATTTTGTGTGCTTAAAAGTATTGGGGTTTTTTTAGACAGTATCAGTAAAAATACTATAGCAAGAATCCTTCTTAGTCAACATGAATACAGTTTGTGATAACTGATCATTTAGATTCTGATAACCATACTCTGGGATGTTTGAGTATTCATTAAAGAATCAAGCTAAAAAATTTCTGTATATTTATTCATATTGCTGAAGGCTTTACTGAGCTAAAACGTAACTCCCTGGCAGATGAAATCTTGAATCTGTAAATGTAGTTTTAAATTTATACATGATAACATTCTCATTGGGATGTATACTCAAAAGGGGTCATTATGATAGATTGTGTTGCTGAAGTGGGTTCTGCATTGTTTTTCAGACTGGTCAACCTCAAGTTACAAGTAACAAGCATAAACCCTCAGAGTTTACTCTCCAATATGTCTCTGAGTTTACTTTTAGTATACATGCTTTTGACTTTTAACTTAAGGGGATGTATTGAGCTGGAAATAATCAAGTAATCTCTTGGTCAGTACATATCCCTCTACCTGCTGGCAGGACAGTTTCAGAAGGAGAAGGGAGTTCTAAATATTTATTAATTGACTAAGCTGTAGCCTTCAGGGAGGTCTGCATGCAGGCCTGGCATCGCTAGGGGCAAAGAGAATAATTATACATCACTAAGAATTTAGAGAAGAGGTGTGCTTATGAGCAAAGGATTGGAAAACATTGCAGCAGAGTTGGGTTAAGGTGCACAGCCTGTGTATTTTTTATTAATTGAGAATGGGTTAAGAGAGAAGCAGAGTTTATGTGAACAACAAAACTGTGACAATAAAAGAATTTCTACTCAGAGACAATAAACTAAAATCCAACACCATAAAGCTAAAGCTAGGCTAAAGTTCAATTTTGGCAGCCCTATAAAATGCTTCTTTTTAAAAAGCAGATTGTTTTATGTTTGCAATAGCCAATGGTTTATTTATCCCCAATGTGTGATGTATTCTCAGTCTCTGGGAGTTTCCAGATCATGCTTGTATTCTCTCTCCTCTTTCTTTGTTTCTTTCCCTCCCTCCAACTCCGTAAAAAAGAAAGGAAGAAAAGGATATGCTCTCTGAAATATGATTTAATATTAGGTCATTCTCTTGTCTGGGTTATAAAGGAAAGTCAGAGCTGATGATCATGGTGATTCTTTCAGAGTTTGACATCTCTTTACTTTGAATCAATTGTCTCACTTGTCCTCCCTGCCAAATAATTTTTGTTGCCACCAATTTTGAGCTCCTTAGGAAACTAATTGTTATGTGTCTTTCAGTATAATTTTATTCTCCTAGACATTAACATATGGAATATTGTTCTAATATGTAACGTTCGTTTCTTGAGTGGAGCTCTCTGTAAAGTCTAGACAGAATGTCACAAGCAATCAGCAGAATTCTTATCAGTTTCTATAAATACTGAAGACTGTATCAGCTAGGAAATTACCACTGTCAGGGTGACATTACATTGACCAGGGCTAATACTGTTATTGAAGAACAAAAAGTCCTTGTAGAGCTCCAGGAGTATTATTCATATTCCATGTGTGCAGGACAAAATCAAAACTTGATGATCTTTCCATGTGTAAATGAATAGCTCAAATTTTATTAGCTTTATCCTTTTAAATTGTTTTTCTAACATTAAAAAACACTGAATGTTTAATTTGAAACCCTTGTATTTGAAGTGCTTTAAATGACAGACATGGAACAACTTTACAGTGCAGGAAGAAGGAGGCTGAAAACGACTAGCTACAGCTTTCTTATTCTTAGACTACTCTGGCCAAAAAATATAAGTTAGAACCATCCAGAGGGACTGAGGTATACTCTCTCTAGCCAGAGCAGAGCTGTATTCAGCACCCATTGTCTCCTCCTGTCAGCAATCCCTGCCATACTTTGACATGGGCTTTGTGAGAGGACAGCTCAGCCGTGCAATTACAGTGAGATCCTGAGACTTCAGTGCCATCTACACTGGGATTTGGGGAGAAAATTTGACTGAGATTACTGGAAGTGAGACTTCTGAGTACAATAAAGTGTAGGGAAGGTAATTTCAGAAAAAAACCCCATTATTATGAAAGATGTCATGAGAGTTTGTGGTATTAAATATAGTTGTTTGTAATAGAATGCATTAAATTGCTGGCTGCTGGACAAAGCCTTTGGCAGGAACAGAAGAGGGTCCTACACCTACTAAAGAAATTGAGGCCATAACATTCATAGCTAATACTGTCTTTCAGTATTTTCTGCAATCTGGGTTTTGACCTGTGGTATTTTAGGTGAGAGAAAAGTGCGGTGGTCTTGACGTTAATGATTTAATGATAATTGTGTGGGAAATGTATATATGGATAACAACTGGTTACTTCCTTCATATTATGAAGAAGAATGAAGGTAAGATCACATATGAAACCATATCTTTTTGTAAAATATATATTTGAGATAGGGATAATGTACATATAGACAAGTTTTCCTAGTTCTGTTTTCACTTCCCTTTCGTTGAATTAAAAATGTATGTCTCAAAAGTAAATGGAGATTAAATATAAATGCTCCAAACAGTAGATGATCTCTACCAACAAAACACTGTACTTGAACACTGAATTCAGTAACTAGTGAATTTTTCATGGGGAATTGTCTCTGTATTTGTCTATGTGATTCGTTTTGGAGAGTCCTAGTACACTTCACAGTGTAACACTGTAATGTGTGATGAAGAGAAAAGGCAAATATATATTTAATTAATTGTAAACACTGCTAAAAATTACAAGGTTCATAAATTATGGAGGATTTAAGCTTTTTTTATTTTATATTCATATCAAGATCCTAACATGGAATTCCTTTTTCGGTATAAGAGTAGAGACTATGTTTGGTTTCAATTAATTTTTCATTAGTAGTTATCACAAATATTGTCAAGAAGGAGACCTGGAAAGTGGTGATACCCAAGAAAATTATTTAATCATGAGGAATTAGTTCCAAAAGTTGTTTATTTCTCTGGGCTTAAACATTTATTTATATGTTTTTTTCAAATCTAAACAAAATCAAGCACCCCACACACCCCAGGTACAGGTAAAACCTGAATAGATTTTTTGAGTAATCCAATTGGGATTCTCTGGTTCATATTTGCAAAATACGTACTTCTGAATTAAAATGTCTTGGAGACAGTGTATTTGCCTAGCAACTTACTGCTGAAATGTTTCACAGTTCCACGTCCAGGCAAAGAGGGGTGCTGCTTTAAATATTGTTTTTAAATTTATACCTGAACTATTTGCATATATGAACATCAGGGCTATCATTTGAATTTGCCGTTAGATTAAAATGAGAAGTATCATCTATAGAACAGGCCAGACAAGGCAATCAAATAATCTGGTTTAGTCAGGACAACACATCAGTTTTATGACTTCCTAAAAACCAGTGTGTCAGTACATGCAGGACAGTAGTATGTCAGAGTATTTAAACTGGTATCAGAATAAAACACTTTATTAGTTGATAGAAAGTATTATGAAGAATTATAATATTTAGATCCATTTATCAAGTGTGCACTGTGCCAATCTTATTTCCATTTCTTCATTGGTAACTATTCTTGGTACCTTCTAGAATTTATATTGCAAGTGAAAATAGTTTGTGTGTTTCAGGACTTCTGAGAAAGAAAACAGTTCAATATTGCATGCAAGTATTTCAGAACTCTGCTTCTCTGTCTGCAGGTTGTAGAGAAAGGGGTCTTTGGGAGTGTCCTTTGAAGAAGCTGTGCATCAAGCACACTATGATCTGTGATGGTTTCCCAGACTGCCCTGACATGATGGATGAAAAGAATTGCTGTAAGGACTCACACAGTTCATTACTCCTTAAAAGGCTGATCACATTTTTGGGATGTTGGGGTACGAAATAAATCAAAGTAAAAATACTTTATGCTTTCTATAGGCAGAAAGACTTAGTCATTCCCTCAGTTCCCTTTTCAGTTTGTCTGTGGCACCAATTTCTCTCTTTCCTCATCTTGTGTCCTTTGTTGTTCACATCCTTGGATCCTTGCTCTCTGTTTGGTCACTCTCATCCTCTTTTTATTTTTCTTTCTTTTCTCTTTCTCCCTTCTTGTTCTTGTGCCTTTGTACTTTTATTCCTTGTAGATTTTTGACTTCTTTTCCCAAGTTTCCACAACTTCATTCCATACAGGCCTAGCTCATAACTGCTCACTGCTCATTTTTCCCTTGATTTCTACTTACCTGTTTTTTGGTAAATGTCTTATGTCTTATTGTAGACAATGCCTTGTTTAATTTCTTTCCTGATTGACATTTCTTAGATTCTGTCTCCCTACTTGGCTCCACAGATTTCTTCTACGATCCATACTGTGAATGAACAGCAGCCTGCATGTATTGCTAGATCAAACTTTGTTTCTTTTTCAGAAGCTGAAGCTCACAAAACATTTCTTAATCTGCTTTTCATTGTAAATATTATACCACTTAACTTCCAAGCTCTGTGCTGTAATCTAAAGAGTGGAGGTGGTATTAAAGTGATTTACTCATGATCACACATTAAAATCATGACAGAGAAAAGATTACCAAAGGGCTAAATGTAAGCTGGTTTATAATTACCAGAGTGTATTTCCTCTCTGCTTTTGAGTTGGGGCTTGAAAAATCTAAAATGGCAGCAAAGTTTTCCCGGCTGAGGGCTTCCAGTTTTTGAATTATGCTCTCTCTGGAAGGTGGAGTTAAAGTGATTTTCTGTTTTTGCATGCTTTTTTCCAGAGCCAGAAAGATCAGGGGTAGGCAGCACTGCTTGCTCTTTCTGTATGGTTTTCACTGTGGAGTGCACTTTTTGAGCACTTTTTAGTGTTGCAGATAAATGCTTAGGTTGTATGGCAGTATAAATGCTGTACATCAGCCAAACATGGGCACAACTGAATGCAGCTCCCTTCCATACATTCTCTCCCCCTCTGCCCTCTCCCAGGTGTCAGAATTCCCTAATAATGGGGTTTATAGAAGCTAGAGGTGTGTTAGTGAGGAAGGTACTGTATTTCTACACACCTGCCTGGAAGGGAGGTTGTTGGGGGAAAACTAAAAGTCATTTGCAAGTGGAAGTTCTTGTGGTTCCCATACTGAAGACTCTGGAAATCCGTATGTAAGGATACCAGCTGTGAACTGAAACATGTCTATCAGTACAGCAGTTCTCTACCTCTAAAGTGGAGATAAAAATAAATATATAATCTTCAAAAGCAAAGGTGAATTCAAAATTTAGTATATAATTGCTGTGGATGAGAAGAAATAGATATTCATTGTGGTAAAATAATTTTTTCAAAAACCATGAAGAACTAAACAAATTTGTATCAGTTGGCTAAAAAACACAGAACAGTATTTTCTCTTACAGCTTCTGAGGGCTTAGACAGGTTTCATATAACAAGATCACAAATGATACTAAGTAATCCCAGATTTTGCATTTGTAGACACTCTTCCATCCTCTGAATTGCAAAGCCCTCTGTCACTGCATGGCAGCAACCACCTTCTGTGTCAGTGCTATCCATGCTGAATTTTGTTGCAAATCTGTCTCATTTTTTCCATAAATCTGATCTGTATCTACCTTCACCCACCTCAATTTTTCATCTCAATGTGAATTTCACTTTGATCATGTCTTTCTCAGGAGGAAGCATGTTTTTGTCTTTGCAGCATTTTGTGACGAGAGTGAACTTGAATGTGCCAACCATGAGTGTGTGCCCCGTGAGCTCTGGTGTGATGGGCAGGCAGACTGTAGTGACAGCTCAGATGAATGGGACTGTGGTAAGTTTTTGCTCTGCAGTGCCTCTAAGTGCTGTTTGGGTGATGTTAGTAGTCACTGGTGATTTAATTCAGAATACAGTGGTGGAGAGGTGCTTCCTCTATTAGCAAAGAGAAGACTGGGGTGAGGTTGGGAAAGCATGCAAGGAAGTGGGCAAAAGAGAAAGCAAAAGCTCTCTGCTTTTTTCTTGTATCTTTGCACTTTTTGAAGTGTCACAGTGCAAAGATGTAAGAAAAGTGATACAGCAAGATGTGTAGATGATGTGTGTAATCTGGAAAGTATTGTGGATAGAGGAGAGATTCAGAAATGCTGAGATTTGGAAGGACCTTTTGAGAATCTTTTTTTTGTATGTGATAAAAGCAGTTCCTGAATTTTTATAAACAGATTAAGATAGAAGAAATGGTGATGGTCTTTCTATCTAGATTATCTAACTAGATGAAGGCTATAAAAATTAAGGCTATGACCAACCCATGTGAATCTGTGCTGGTGAATTAGAAGTGTTTGGGTTTACTCTCACCCTCTCGATGCCTTTGCTGTTCAGTGTGTCATGCTGTTCACTCTTAGCAAGGTTATGATAACCACACTTGCCTTGGTTTTAAATTGCATGTAAAGTTAGGAAAAGTGCCAGCAACTTGGAAGAATCTTTAATTTAGTTGTATATTTTCAGTTTTCCATCTATAAAACTATTCGAAATAATATTGAAATTTTCTTTCTTTTTTCTTTCCAGTTACACTGTCTAAAAACACAAATTCCTTGATGCTCCTGACCGTTCACAGGTCAGCTGCTGATAACCATGTTTGTGCTGATGAGTGGCAAGAAAACTTAAGCCAACTGGCCTGCAATCAGATGGGTTTAGGGTAAGGTCAGTAGTTTGTAGCTTTGATGAATTTCTTAGGACAATTGGAGTGCTGGAGTTAGATGTGAACTACCATTGATCACTGCAATGTTAGACCTAGTGTGGAAATGGTTCACAGAGAAAAGAGGTAATGAAATTTTGTGAACTATGAACAGAATTTCACTAAAATCCAGGCACTTTCACCACTTTATAAACATTGCACAATTGTTATTAAGAGTGTTTTGAAAAGATCATGGTGTTTTGCCCAGTCTCAGTATTTGAACTTAGTTATTGCTGAGGCTCAGAATTGTTTGGCAATGTAATACTCTGTTTCTTCCTGAAGAACACAGGAAAATCATCTTCATTTATTTGCTTTCTGCAGTAAATACTCTAAGACAAGTGGATGTATTTAACTTGGGCATCTCTGGACAACAAATTGTTAAAGAGAGAGTTTCTGTGTGGAACTCAGAAAAAGAAATGGCCTCGAAGTGTCTTACCGCATGCACACTAAATTGTGGAATAGGAATCTCAAAAGATAACTGATAAAAAAAAACCTGACAAGTTCAGCTGCTCTGATATTCACAGCTGTCTCTTACTAGGAAGAGGCAAATCTGATGGTATATAAAGCTATCTTTTGCCAGTGTCTGATCCCCAAACTGAATTAAGAGGTGTCTTTTCTGTTTGCTTTTCTCCACTACACAAACTGACATTCTTTGTACCTGTCTCAAAATACACAGGAGCATAAAGACCCTGGGATAGGGAGTCTGCACTTAATGTACTCTGTACAGTCTTGCACTGATACTTGACATCCATTCCTGACATCCAACAGATGCCCTGACCACCTGTAACTGGACTGCCTGCCATTCTAGCACACAACAATTTTATACTCCTCTATCTAGTTTAGTGTCTCTGAATAATATTTGCATTCTCTTTATACTTTAGCTTTATATAGCATCCTAATAAAGCTTTATAGAATCACAGAATATACTGAGTTGGAAGGGACTCATCAGTGTCATTGAGTCCAACTCCTGGCCCTGCACAGGACAGCCCAGGAATCACCCCCTGTGCCTGACAGCACTGGGCAAATGCTTCTTGAAGTCAGACAGGCTTGATGCTGTGACCACTTCCCTGGGGAGCCTGTTCCAGTGCCCAACCATCTCTGGGTGAGAAACCTTTCCCTGTTACCTACCCTAAACTTCCCTTGATGCGTCATACCATTCCCTTGAGTCCTGATGCTGGTCACAAGATTGAAGAGATCAGTGTCTGCTGCTCTGCTTACCCTCCTGAGGTAACCAAATGACCTCAGACAGCTTCCCTTCCAGTCCCTTCACCATCCTCATGGCCATCTTTTGGATACTCTCTAACAGTTTAATGTCTTTCTTACACTGTGGCACCCCAAACTGCACACAATATTCAAGGTGAGGCTGCCCCAGTGCAGAGCAGAGCAGGACAATCCCCTCCCTTGCCTGGCTGGTGATCTGTGCCTGATGCACCCCAGGACAGGATTGGGTCTCCTGGCTGCCAGGGCACTGCTGGCTCATATTCACCTTGCCATTGGTCCTAACATAAAATTTGCTTCTCTTTCCCATGAAAAAGAAAATGGGAAAATGAAAGTGTATTCAGCTATCACAACACTTCTGATTCCCTCCTTTTTTTAGAGGTGTGCCTAGGCTGAGATCAGTATGAGTAGAAACCTACACCTTCCTGCTTCTTCACTGATGCTTGCTAACAGGTGTTATCAATCCTACACTTCTAAGACATGTAAGAGAAAAAAATGATTCTTAAATCTCACTGCTCCATTTTCTAACAGGGTGACATATTCTACAAATCAATTTTTCCACAAGATCTTTTTAGTAGGGACAGGCAATTGTGTCAAGAGCCGTGGGAAATTAAATCTGGAGTTTACAACTTCAGTTTGACTCCAATACTAATTTCTAATTCTTTCTTGCAGTACTTCAGAAAACCAGACTAGTGTTTGTCTTTTCTTTCTTAATGCCCAGTTTTGTCAGTCATCTGAAGCCTGATTTCTTTTTGTTATTCTTTAAGTTTTTGTGGAGTGGCACAGCCAAAAATACAATAAATTAGCTTTGAAAAGCCATAAGAAAAACAAAGATTATAATGAGTTACCAGAACAGATTCCCAGAAGGAATAATATGAATAATACAACTATTCACTTATTTCATTAACACTGCATAGAGATTCAGTAAAAATGTCACAGAGGCTAATGTTTTCTATATAGTAAAATGGAAGACTGTAGAACTGGAGTTTTATGCTACTGTGTAATCTGATCTGAAGCCATGAACTTCATCTCTTGGCATTTATGTCTTGTATACATTATTTACTTGACTTATAAAAAGAATGGCTGAATGTGAGGTTGATAACATTGGTATTTTTAACAAGCTCTTTCTAGTTATCATTGAGGGTGCAAGTAAATTAGGCTGTATATTGCACAGAACTCAAATAATGATAAAACTTCTCCTTTATAAATTTTAAAAAAATCAATAAATAAATATGAAATGTTTTATGCAGTGCTTGTCTGCAAGTATTCCCAATGGGAACAACTTCATTTTACTCCTTTAGAAAATTAAAGCTGTGAATGTACAAATTCTGTCCACATTAGAGCACACTGCAGAACCACCCAGTTTTGTAGCTATGCAGATTTCTTTTATAATTACTTACAGCAACACTTGATTTTGCTTTAATAGCTCTCTTGTTTATTCTTAGAGAAAAATAATGCATGTGAGGTATCAAATTGAAGACTTATTAATGCCTTAGACCAGGAATTACAATGAGGGGTAGCTTTTGGAATTTTTATTTTCTGTAAACTCTGCAAACTATTTTTAACAACTGTCTGGTGCTTTGCCAAATAAAAACTCACAATTATTATATAATGTGGTAATGTTTAAAATATAAATGTCTTTCTAACACCTTTTGGATATTTTAGTTATTTTAAAATAACAGATATTTTAATACTTTTGGCTAAATTAATCTGAAAAGACAAATGAAGATAATGAAATGATAGTGGTTAAAGTTAGGTTAATTTAATGGATAGTGGTAACACATTTTACAGAATAGCATTCTGTCTGCTTGGAGCATAGAAACCTTGAGTCTGAAGCAACATTAAAGTCAATTCTGGTCTGCCCATTTCACAAAATGCAAGCAATTTCATTGACTGTTTGCCAGTTATAATTCCACAGACGATGTGGTTTTCCAGTTTTTCATAGCACAACTCATGGAATGTGTTGTGTGATGTACAGTGCAACATCACATAAAGCCACAAGTTCCAAGCATTGTCTGAAAGGCTTTGGACTAATGATGGCTGGTGCTCAAGTTATGCAGCATGTATTCTTAGCAATTTTTATGTTTTCCTCTAGGACAAAAGATGTTAAATTTGTTTGTTTGTAAGGCTAAGAGCTTAATGGGAATGCTCAAGTCTTAGGTTTCACAGTTTGCAACAAGATGGGACTATCATGCCACCTAATCTGGCTGCCTCTTTATGTCAGGACATATAAGTTTATTCAGAGACTTCTGCCTGAGTCCCAAATTTCATTTCAATGAATTTAAATGCAGTCTCTGGCAATTAGTTTCTCTGTTAACACAGGTAGAGAACAGAGCAGCAGTCAGTCTCACATCTGTCCTGGTGTGTGCTGGGGGCTGTGCTGCTGAGGATGGATGTACTGTGTGGGTTCAGAACAATGGGAGAATGTTGGAAGAATGTATTTTGTCATGATGTCCAGTTGAAGAAACCCACTTTCATGTACTTGGAAGTCCACATTCTTTGTTGATGAAATGGCGATCATAAAAGCATGGACTGTTCAGCTCTGAAATTTGATAAAGGCAGTAGTGGAGTTGTTCTGTCATTCTGGGAAAATATAGTGGAATAATTTGTCTTTCTTAGCTGCACTAGGATGATACAGCAAAACCAATAAACTTCAAGAGTTTGTACTCAGCAGAGTACAGGGGAATTTTACTTCACCTGCTTGTTCTGGTCTAGTATCAGTGTAAAATTGCAGCTGTCTATCAACTTACTTGTTTTTAAAAATCTATTCTTATCTCTTCCTGTGCCTGCTGCTCCTTTTCTTGGAGGCTGTGTCACTGGTGGTCCACAGAGACCAGTAGGTCCTTTTCCTTCTTTCCTCTGCTGTAGCATCTGCTGTGAGTATATTTATGAAGGGGACAGATGAGTCTGTTGTTGCTGCCTGGCCTTCTGTCTTTCCTGGTACTTTCCACTCAATGTCTTTGGGATAAAGATCTTGAATATCTGATAACTGAGCAGTCAAGCTGCTGGATGAACAATCTCTTGTTTTTACATGATCCAATTTGGTTTTTTTAATTACTCTATTTCTGCAAGAGGAATGATGGAAACTCGACTCAGTGTTTTATTTGCTTAACAAAAACAAAGCCCAGAATCCTTCTGTCATACCCCTGTAATAAATTTGAACTTCTGAATTAAACTTCATTTTCTCCAAGAATAAATGTGACATTTAGTGAAACAAATTCCATGCCAAAGAGGAAGTATTTGAACTCATTAATTCAATCTAGATTTCTAGACCCATTCAACAGAATGTTGCATACTCTTAACCTACCTTAAATTCATTCCTGTTTTCCATGGCCACAGTGTTCTATTAATCCTGTAGATGATATAGAAAGTTAGCAAATTTTTTACTTTTCTTTTAATTTTTTAAGAATGGCAACTAATAACTCATTACTGAAATTTACTGAAAATAGAGCTGTGGTAGATGTGGAATGCTATTCTAGTAAATTGGAGCAATAATAAACCAGTGTTAAAATATGTAGAATTTATTCAGTGTATTAGAGTTGTGCTACATTAATATCTGATAGATTATGCCTCATCTTTCATGTAAATATATAGTTTAAAATATTATTTGGATAAGGCTGTTACTGAAAAAATTCCAACCTTATAATTCCTGACAAATTGTGACAATTTCTTCAAATAGTCATTAAGCACGTGGTAGGTCCCCTCATATAACACTTTCTAGTTCCATGATTGGATTTTTTTTTGAAAGTAAAATGATAATTCTTATTCATAATTTTGTCTCAAACAGCCTTGGAGCTGTCTGAATGTGCTTCTGGGTAATTGGCCATAGGTGACCATACTTGACCTTCAGAGGTCCTTTCCAAGCCCAACCATTCTGTGATCGACTAAAAGAAAAATAGATTAATACCAAACAAGGAAATGTTCTTATTCTAATGATTGGCCTCAAATCCTTTTTCAAATTGTTTTATGCTGTAACTTGTACATTATAAGCCTATTGGTCCCTTTTTCCTTTCTTTTTTATTTTTTATCCAGGGGCTTCCAGATTCAAATTTACTCCAATTAAGACTAAACAGATATTAAATCTTTCTGCACAGAAAATTTATTCTGAAATCTGCAAGTTGAAGTGTTCTGGGTTTTTTTTTTTTACTTATGTATTGAAACTAAAGTAGTTTAGATTTAGACTAGACATAAGTAATAATTTTTTCACAATGAGGATGGTGAAACACTGGAACAGGTCACCCAGAGAAATGGCAGAAACCCCATTCCTGGAAATATTCAAGGTCAGGTTGGATATCACTCTTAGCAACCTATCCTATAATTTAATGAGGGTAAAGGATGATGCTGAACAAAGAAACTTAATTTTGTCCAAAGTCGGTGAATAGTTTCATTACAGGGAAGAAAAAAGGTTGAAAAATCAAGCTATTTGTTTCAAGTTTCTGAAATTAAACAACTAGAATTTAATTTCAAATCAACATTTTTCTCTGAAATACAGCCTTTGTATTTTTAAAGTGAAAAGCTAATTGACTTTAAATGAAGGACTTTACATTTAATTTGAAGTTGAATTAAAACTTCCAGCTAAGAAAAGCTAGATTGTATTTGAAGCTTTAACTTCAGATGCTCTAAACTGGTCTTTTTTAAGTTTAGCTACAAAATGATGCTTCATGAAACCTGTAATTTACAGACTCAGAGAACAGAGTGTTGTGGTTTAATGCCAGCCAGCTGCTCAGCCCTGCAGAGCTGCTTGCTCACTCCTCCTGGTGGGAGGGGGAAGACAATCCAGGAGAGCTCCTAGAGGGACCAAGTAGAACCTGCTGCCTGCTGTGTTTCTGGAGCACAGCATGGGGCTGGCTAAAATGGGTACCCATTGCTCCATCTCCTTTTCTGTGAGTGATTTACAGACCCTGGTGTACTCCTGGCCCAGCAGCCCCTCTGAAAGTCTCACACTCAGAAAGTCTCACCAGCCTGAATCTGTACTCCTAAGATTTTTAACTCATGTTCTCTCATTCTCTAGCAATTCTGAGAATGCTCATGAGAATGCTCTCTACACAAATGCTGACCATTGTCTCCAGCTTTCTTCATCTAGAAATGAGGCTCTTTGTTCCCCTTCATTCTGGCTATTTCTCATTAAACAGATGAAAGGAGACAAGTGGCAGCCCTTGCCTATCTAAAAGAAAATCTTTTATAAACAGCATCAAGGGAGGAACATAAATGTTTATGGAAGCCATTCTAAATATATAAATTAAGGTATCCTGGTTTTGAGTGTTTTATATCAAGCTGTGACCACCAAAGAAAAAAGGTATAGGTATTATCTTCTGACTTCTGCTAAGTAAAATGATTATAAAATTTCATGCAGGTATAAGTGTTTTGTAGGTTGTTACCTTGATTTAGAAGTACATATCTCCTTAATTCTGATTGTAGCATCACTGTAATCTGTAATTCAGAACTGCAGGGTTCATCAAAACAGTCTGGTATTTGGTATAATACAGATTTGGATTCATCAAATAGCATGATATTCACACCTTTTTTCACATTTTTGAGTTACATATTTTATAGATCAGACACTGTTTACAAGTTCATAAAATACCACTGTACATAGTTATGAAATGGTGAACATCATTATTCAGAGAAGATCATAGGGCAGAATGTCATTGTAAGAAAAAGGTTTGCATATGTTTGGTAGGAAAAAGGGTGGGAAATACGGAAGAGAGGAGATCTTTATGTGAATTTTAAAAGCAAGCACTGAGAAAGAAAACTCTTTTTGGCAGCAAACATATGCCTGCTCATTCTGGTTAGTAGATCATGAAATAATGTTTGCTTAATATGCCCAGAGAAGGTTCTGAAAAATAAGTCATGTAACAGGCAGGGTCCAGGGCTGTGACCTCAAAGTTTGGTTTATTCTGCCAGCTGTGTTGAAAATATTTCCATGTGGTTACACTGACAACTTTACCATAAAACAGAATTCTTTGATCTCTGTTAGTCTGTGCAATGAAGTGGATAAAGAATGTCAGTGTTTTGTAAAGATTTTTTAAAAAAGAAATATAATCAGTATTAAGAACCACACTTAAAGACAAACTAATATCCTGGCTGGCATTACCAGGTACTGTCATGAGAGATTGGGTTCAGAGGCCAATTTAAGGATATATCACAGTTTTTTGAAATTCTCTCATTCTCTTTTCCATGAATTAGGATTTAGAATTTAGCCTTTGACCAGTGTTTGGGAGAGCACTGCTTGAAAGTCCTTGTCATTGACAGGGATTGATGGCTAATCATGAACAGTTCTGTGCTGAAAAGCTGCATGACAAGTGAAGTAATTTAGAAATGCTCTATTATTTTCCATTTGGCAGTCAAGGTTTAATAAAATAGCAATTTCTTGAGTCTATCAGGCAATAACTAGACTGAGGAAGTGGATATATGAAAATACATATCCACATATATATATACCCTCACATACTTGTTAGGTTGCTGCAGAAGACCAGGTTTGACATTGTCACCAGTGATTTGTTCTGTTACACAGAGCAAGCAGCTTGGACTTAGAGATACTGTCATGTCTTACTAACAAGGCCTAGACTGCCTTTTACTGTTAAATGTTAATGGATTTCCAATGACAGGAATGTAATAAAATACTTTTTCTGTTACCTCTTTTACATATGAAGATCTGGGGGATTTTTTTTTGCGTTTTGGGAGGCCAAGAAACTGTTAAAACAGGATCAATGTGTGCATTACAGTAAATGCCAACCAGAAGGTTCTTGCTGTTGGTGATTCCAATTCTGCTTCTTGTTGGAAAATACAATGTGACAGTCATATGTTGGCTGGCCTGGCTTCTCAGGGTGATTTCACTCTCTTAACTCTGTATCTGCCGCTCGTGCCTTTGCTGTATCACTCAGACGTGTATCTTTAGAGTAAACAGGTATGTTAGGGCCTCTTCATAACTGTAACATAGAAACCTACCAGAAGTTCTTTCAATGTCTTTCATTTGTTTCAGAGGACCATTCAAAACAGAAATTGTAATAGAGAATGAGCAAATGCAGGACCAAAAATGGCTGAATCTGCACTCAGACTGGAAGAATAAAAATGCATCCACTTTACATGCACTTCTAGTGAATGGGTAAGTAACAGGTTAAAAAAAGACCTATTTCACTACTGTGGCTGGTCACTTATCAATGCAGGATGACAAACTCCCTGGTAAGCTCTTTTGTTCCATGGTATCTGTGTATAAATCCCAGCACATACTCATGTAAGTTGTTAAGATACATTCTACAATTATTTTAGTGTCTACAACCACTGTAGTCTCTTTTGAGATCATTTTGTGAATCCTCAGGGGCCCTTTCTGGTAGAGTAAGAGCACTGGAGTGATACAGAGGTGATGCCCTTGAAGCACCTGGACCAAACAGCTTGGTTTGGTCTCTGTTAAGCAAGAAAGTCCAGCAAGTACTATAGAGCAAAATCTGCAGCAACATCTTACCATCCTCTGCAGCCCATGTTTGCTCCCAATTCATCAATTTGGAGCAACCACAGCTCCTTCAGTAGAGGCTACATCCACTTACAGTAGGTTCCCTTAGCTCTGGTTTCAGATGATGGTATATTCATTTTAATTAACCCAACTAAACAGGTTATTAATGAGAAGCCAGGATCTCATGGTTGAGACATTCAAAGTGGAACTTTTGAAGAGCCAGGGAACTAGAAATCTGGGGCAAAACTGGGAGAGCCAGCTAATCCCCATTGGCAACTGCATTCTTCAAAAAGCAGATTCATGGTTTCCCCATTCTCTTTGAAATGCCCAGGAGCTTTCAGAACATCCTTCTTCCACAGAAAATTCTTGTGTTTCACAAGAAAAGATTGTCTTTGGGTAATTGCGGAGATATGTGTGAAGACAAAAATCTGAGGAAGAAATCTACTTTTCTTTTGCTTGGCTCCATTATTTTCTATACTCAAAGTTTTCCCTAGTGGCAGAATACTAAAAAGATTGTGCCTCTCAGGACCTAATTTTGCTTTCTTACATCTCAATTTTGTACCTTTTTTGTTTTACATTAGTATTTTCCCCATTCCTTTGAGTTAATTTATAGTTTCTCATCTAGAATGGCCATTACCGAACGATACTTGAAAGTTGTCTTTTTAACTCCTTGATTTTCCTTTCTCACTGTCTTTTTCCTTTTAGTCTGACAGTATCTAAATGCTTTTCTCCAGAGTAATACAAGAATAAACACCTTGGGTTGTGACCAGATGCAAAGGCAGATCCACAGTCATATTCTGTTCAGTCACTAAAGTGCAGAGCAGAAATTTCAAGGTACTTTTTGACATTTTTGAAAGAGGTCTGCTAGGAAACATATGTAGTAATGGATCTGGAGCCTCTGAGTTACAAATCCTAGTCACAAAAGATTTAGTTTGGCCCAAAGAGCAGGTCAAAGGAGGGAAGGCATCAGTAATGAGGATTACTGTTAAATCTATAGCATAAATGAAAGATACATGTAGGAAACAGATCTTCCAGTCCCCCTGAATTTAGAAAATGGATAACAAGAAGTGAGAAGCTGAGGAGGAAGGGTGCATGAAGAGTGAAGCTGTTTCTGTTCTGGCTGCATCAGGAATCCAGTCCAGATGACTGGGAAGTGCTCCTGAGCCCTGCAGTCTGGGTGTGTTCATCTGGGTCAGCTGCAGCATGTAAAATGCTTGTGGAGTATGTTGTATGTTTAAAGGAGTTGCCAGGCTTCTGCAGTAATGGGAGCTTGGCCAAGAACCAACAAATACACCACTAAATCATAAAGTTTTGATAAGAGGGAACAGCAGAGCGCAGGCAGTGCACACATTAAAGCTTTAATTTTCTCTTTAGAGCTGGCTGTATGGTAAGTCAAAGAAACAAATATAAAACATGAGCATGGCTAGTCTCAGTTATATCCCATGAATTTTCTTTGCCTTGCACAAAATTGAATTTCCTGAAGTTGGTTGTCTATCTCTACTATCTCTAGAAAAATAATTTTGTGAACTGGGTTTTCAGGAAGAGAAATGGACTCATTTTTACAGTGTATGAATAAGGTATATGCAATGTAAGGGACAAAGTTTTGGTTAAAATTCAAGGTAATCTGATGGGCTGGCTGACACTGTTGTTTTGCCCACATTAGTATCTACGACTTAACATGAAATGCAGCCTCTTTTTAGGTGGTTGCAGTTTTAAAGATACTGCTTACCTGCTGGGATTAAAGTCTGCAAAGAATTACCTGGCAAAGAAATGACCTGTGTGTGCAGCTCTGCACCTGCCTCAGAAAAGCATGTATACAGTAGGAATGAAAAAATTGTGGAAATAAAAAGGCAGCGAGCAAGTTGTACAACATTGTTTGCTGATTTAACTGTGATTTCTCCTCCCTTGACAAAAAAATCAATTCTTCCCTTTCTTATCTGAAGATTTTCAACAGAAATTATAAGTTTTTGTTGTATACTTACTTATGCAGACTTCCTGGATTCTTTTAAAATAGACAAACTCTTAGGGCATGAAAGATCATCTGTTAGCAAAGGCATTTCAAAGAAAATCCTGTCCTTTGAGTATAAGGAAGAGGAGACTGGCAATCTGTGCTTTCAGGTGATGTAAATAAGAACTTGACAGACTGTGCATCCCAGCTGACCTCAGAGCTGGATCCATGCCCAGGGAGCAAGGTAGTCTGCAAAATATATGACACTTACTCATGAAATGTATTGTAAAGCTGAACTAATATTTTGAATTCTCTTCAGGCAGATGCTGGAAGCCATTGATGATCTGGCATAAGAAGCTCCTTAAATGTCTTTTTACAGTTTGAGGGGATTTTTAACAGCTGGATTACAGCAATGAATACAATACCCGTGCTGATTTTCAAATGACCAAAATTAATCAATTAATGAGATTTCCACCATGTTTTGTTTCATTATTTAGACAGACGTGTCAAAGCAGAAGCAAAGTGGCTCTCTTTTGCACTAAAGAAGGTAAGAGAGAAGTTCTTATAAAACAGATATTTTTCAAAATGTGTTAAATAATTTTAAAAAACGCAGATGTTTAGCGTGGATTCATTCTGAAATTTTTACTAGATCTCTGCAACATATGATTTTGCACTGGGTTTATTTTTCCCTACTTTACTCAGTTTTGTCAGCTTTTCATATATTTTGACTAGGATGCTGTGTTTTAAGGTAGCCCATTCCTGATACCACAAAAGGAATTCAGTCAGCAGTTAGGTTTCAAAAAGGAATTTGATAAAACTTCCGGCTGAAAATATCCTTAACCAGCAGAGTGGTTAGCAGACTGGGAGTTGAAGCTGATTATGATGATTATGAACAGATCAGTGATCTGTTTCTTTGTTAAATTCAAGAGGACAGAAGAACCTGAAGTAGAAAGTTATGGACCAAGTCTGTTGGCACAGCAGGTTGTGCAATTTTAAGTGGTTTTAAAATGCAGAAATTCTTCATCTTTGATGAAAACATGTTCTATAGACAAGAAGAGCTTTGTTGAAGAACACTTGAACTATGAAGTAGCTTGAGTCAGGGAAAAGGAATTACAAGACAGGAGCTAAATTTGGGAAACTAATCAAAACATTTGCTACTTGTCAGAGAAAGGAAAAAATCTCAAAGGAGCTTTTGAAAAGCTCATTGAACATATTTTGTCCTGACATATGTTGCTTACTCTGTGAAGTTAAATGAACACAGTAAGAATTATAAGGTAGAAAAAAACTGTTGCTCTAGTTTATTTCTTCAGCACTAAAAATTCCCAGATACATGCAATGGCAGCATATCCTCCCTTGGGATGCTAGTTGCAGAAACTGGTGGTGTTCTTTTGTTCTCTAAATTAGACTGAGTATAAACAAAATAAATAATAAGCCTGGCATCTTTCAAATCCAGAAAAGAAAGTGTAACAAAAGTGAAGGATTATTTTAGAGTAGTAACTGGCAGGTGGTAATCTGGTGTAATTTCTAGTGGAAATGGCTTGTAAAGTGTAATGGACAAAGTACTAGAATTTCTTCAGATCTTTAAATATTCTCCCTTAGTAATTTCTGCAGGCAAAGTGAGTTTACTGCTGTGTAGCTGAGTAAACAGCATTAACCTCACACCTGACTTAAGAAAAACCTTACTATTACTGAGCAGATTTTCCAGAAGCAATTCTTCTGGATAATACAAAGTAGGCCAAACATGTTGCTAGCTAGAAGGGAAAAAAAACAAAAAAAACAAACAAACACATCAGGAAACCTCCTGAGTGAAAGGAAGTCAAGATTCCAAACTTGGCTTGGTTGGTATTTCAGGCTGGTCCAGGCGAAATTAATAACCAGAGAGCAAATCCTTTGCTAGAACGGGATGCCAAAAGCGGCTCAGTGCTTGATATTGCTGTGTATCCAACACTTCTGTTTGATGACTTGCCTTGGTTGGCGACTGCCTCACGTGCTGTGTTGTTTCCCGTCCTGTCACGGCTGTGCCCCCGCTCCGTGCCGGCCGTCCCGCAGAGTGCGGCCGCCGCCCCGCCGCCCGCATGAGCAAGAGGATCCTGGGCGGCCGGACCAGCCGGCCGGGCCGCTGGCCATGGCAGTGCTCCCTGCAGAGCGAGCCCAGCGGGCACATCTGCGGCTGCGTCCTCATCGCCAGGAGATGGGTCCTGACGGTAGCGCACTGCTTCGAAGGGTGAGAGCGCTCAGACGTGTTACTGCTCATATACTGCGCCTGTGAATTACCAAGTGCTTCTCCCTCTACCAAACACGCGGGGCATAGGTGAAGACCTTTGCAGAACGGCCAGTCGCAGAGATCTGGTTTTAGGAGATTAAAAAAGAAGGTAAAAAGGTACAAACCAGCATCTGCTTAGGTTTTCACATGTTTTATTATTCATTGCTGGCGTTTCTACTGATGAAAGCTAAATGAAGATGCCCTGACTTTCAGCAGGAATCAGGAAAAGGAAGAAGACCAAAGCAATAATTCTCTAGCTGTCATACAACTGCCATGGGTTTAAAAATCATCCTCTGTACCAGCGTAGAAATGACCCTGAAAAAATGCTGTGGCCACTGGTAAAAAGAAAAACTGGTTATTTACTCATAGTGCAAATGACATATTGAAGTCACTGCCTTTTTATACAGTCCACTCTTTTATTAGGATTGCAATAATTAACAAGTCAGTATTATCAACTGAGGGCCTCCTGGTATCAGAGGCTGTGGTGGAGGGACAGTCTGGAGTGCAGAGGATGTTTACATGTCTTAGCAATTGTTTTGATCATTGCCAGCTTTTTGGTGCTAACCAGTATTTCTTTTTGATGAACCACAGATTTCAGAGGGAGCTTTATTACCTGATTTCTTTTGTCTTGTAGCAAAGTTTTTCAATTGGGTTTCTAAAGAAAATTTAAATAAGTGTTTTTTGCTGTAGTTAGCAATTACTCCTCTGGCATATGGTTGCTTAATCCTGCTTTAAACTGATGCTTCCTCACTATAAATTATTTTAAACTGCACTAAACACTTTCTTTGTGTTTAAGCCAGCAGAAATTCTATGTTAAGCAAGATTCCCTTGAATTGATATTTCTTTATAGTGTTAGTGATTCCCTTCTTCAGTAAAAATTTACATTTTGTCTTTTATTTCTTTCATGTTTGTCCTTCTAAAGGTGAGTTCTGTGGTGTTTTTCCTTCAAAACTAACAGTGTGCTAAACCTGTATAATACAAACAAGACTCTACTGTATTTTATCTGATCTTGGGTCCAGAAGGAATTTTTCTTCTTTCTCCATCTATTTTTAAATATACTGCTGGAATATTTCCTATCCTTTGGAAGAACACTTTCTGGTGATCTAAAATAAAGAATGGGACAGAGGTTGATTCTTCAGCAATACTGGACTGCTGTTGAATTTCCTGGATAAGATTCCTTTCATTACTGAAATATAAGCAAAGCAGCTGTCATATTACAACGTAAAAATTCTTCCAGTTTTGTCAAATGCAGAAAAAGTGCCTCTACATTTTGGAGCTGTTCATTTACCCCTCATGCAGAGCTGTATAATATCCCTGTGAGGTAGGAGTATAACATGTTAATAAGTTTCTTTCACATTTATATTCTAAAGACCTTAAACTAAGATATTCTGGGCTAATAAGTGATTGAGAAGTTGTATGAACTTTTTTCTCTTCTGCCTTTCTGAATAGATTGGGGGGGGATGTACCCAGAAGCCTGAAATTTTGAAATTCTTCATTTGTAAGAACTTTTTTTTTTGTAAGCTTAATATATACCAGCAAGACCATTCCTGATGTCACCAATTTTTTTAACATAAAGTATTTAAAAATTTCCCAAACCAACCAGATAAGACAACAATACAAAGAGATTTTAAAGTGCTCTGGTCCTTTATACAAAATGCTCCATTTTCTGAAACTCATTTGAAGTTTGGAATACAAAACATAAGGACTATATAAAAATAATACAAATAGCCGTGAGTACTTGTAGAGGGCATAAATAGAAAGAGCTGTATTAACATTGTGTTGTTTGCAAGTTTTCTTACTATAGTCCCCAGAGTTTTGCCAAGATCATTTTGAAGTGCATTACATTAAAGTGTCCAAAACATTCAAAGATTTTTTTTCTTTTATGTGTAGGACATAATGCATTCTGGCTAACTACTTATTTCTCTAGGCAATGCTATTTTACAATGGTCATAAACACAATAGTATATAAATATTCTCAGCACTTCATTTCTGTAACTTTATGGAGCAGCTCACGAATTGATTATGATGCTAAAATGATCATTATAGTCTGAAATGCCAGAATTTTCATCCATTTAAGAATTTATCTTAAGATAAACGTAGTCCGGATTTATCAACTGACTCTCTTTACAAATTACAGGAATTAAAATCCTGTTGAACATTATGAAAAAGCTGAAATTTTGCATGCTTTTACTTACGCTGCTTGGAATAAGCTTCAGTCCTGTCAAAGGTGCTTAGTTACATGGAGTTGTCTTTCAGCAGATGTGAAAAATGGTGACTTTTTTGAGAGCTTTTAGCATCGCAGACTAATTAGAAACCATAAAGAACCCACAAGTAATCCTGTGACCCATTAGGATTGAGAGATTACAGCCTTGAAGCCTTTCATAAAATCTAGGCTTTTCTGATGTGTCTCAACAGACATTAGTTCAGTGTTCCCCCCTGTATCATATGTATCATTGTTTTGTGGTCTTGTATGTTTACCAAAAAAGTCTCAAAAAATCTAAGAGTCAAAGTAACCTTTGATTTTAGGCATAGAAAGCATACTTGGCACAGACTGAATGCTGAATAAATAAGGGATTTTTTCCCATGGCTATCATAAAATATTTAATTTACACAATAAAATTGCTTATTTGAGACTCCTTAGGGTTTTCAACAAGACCTAACTGCTGTCAGCAGCAGACTGCTGAACAATATTCTCATCCCAGCAAAATTTGTATGTGCCCACCAGTGAGCATGTGGGCAGCTAATGCTGGGAAGGATCCAAGGGATGACTTTGAGCAACTAATACATGGTTACATATCTTCTGATGGAGTGAGCTTTAATATGTTTGATTACAAGCGGGATAGAAATGAAAAGCATTGACTTCTGTTGCTCAGATCTTTGCTGTAAGGAATAATGCATAAATATCTGTTTTGTTCTTGTAGTATTTCTATGCTTGGCAAAGTACAGTGTGCAAAAAGGGGGAAAAATATCTTTGGTATTTTAGCTTAAAAGAAAGACCTTGACTGAAANTTTTTTTTTTTTTTTTTTTTTTTTTACGAAGGAGAGAAAACGCAGCTGTCTGGAAAGTAGTGTTTGGGATTAGCAATCTTGATCATCCATCAAGTTTCATGCAGACCCGACTAGTGAGGACCATCATCCTCCATCCACGCTACAACAGAGCAGTTGTAGACTATGATATCAGCATTGTGGAACTAGATGAGGACATCAACGAGACAAGCTACGTAAGACCCGTCTGCTTGCCCAGCAAGAACCAGTTGGTTCAGCCAGACACCTACTGCTACATCACAGGCTGGGGACACATGGGCAACAAAAGTAAGATTAATATTTCTGTAACTTCTGAAACACTTGTGAAGCTTCTACTGCATTTATCAAATAAGTGATACCGTTTTACAAACTTTACCGATACAAACTTTCATCCGTTTTTACTATTACTGGATCTTGGTAAATACTCGGAAAGTGTAACTACTCATGAGGGATCAAGCCGTGACTATAGCCTAGCTGTTTCAAACAGCAGCCTCAATTTATGCTCCTTAATATTTAAGACACTGAATTGATTTTTAAAAATTTTGAGGATCTGGAAACTTCTGTCAAGAAAGTCCCCCACATTAGTTATGGTTTTACCCATCTAACTTGCATTCAGGACGGTATTGGAAAGGTGTCAGAGAAACACTCTTAGCTCAGTGAAAGCTGGAGGCACTGGAAGCACTGGCATCCAGGCTGGAGGAACAAGGTCATGAATAATTTAGTACTTGTGAGACAATTTATTCCATAATCACAAATGTTGTTTTTGTATGTCTGAACAGAACATTAGTGTGTTTTCTTGTTTTGGGGCTGCCACAATCCTTGACAAGAACTGTTGTGTTATGTAAATCTTTGTTCAGACAAAATTATTCTGCATTAATAGTATGCAAATTAGCCTGGCCCCAACACTTTTAGTGCACTAGCCATTGTGTTTCTCTCTTTGCTATTATTGTAATAATTACTAGGGATGGCTTTTCCATACACTGGGTGAGGAAATCTTCCTTTTTGTATTGCTTCAGTGGAACTTCAGTTGTAGTGGCCAGGTTAGATGTGGTAAAAATTAAATTGAGTATGTGAAATGGTAAAAATTAAATTGGGTATGTGAAATGGTTACTAGCATCTCCACCCATCTAAAATGTCTCTATATGATGTCAGGAAAAGAACTCTGACAGAATGTTTTTGCAGCACTGGTAAATGGTTTTTTGTTCTCTAATGTGGTCAGTGTTGATTTTAAAGGTTTTATGCTAGGAAGCATCAAAAACCATTGCGGCTACATAGCATTTACTGCATAGCCTAGGCTGAACGACTTTGATTGGAATTTAAGCTCAGTCAGTTGCTTAGACTAGGAAGAAGTCTTTTGTTGTCTCTCTCTGATATTACAATCATTTCATTAGGTTCAAATCCTGATTTCCTGGTTCATTCTGTAAGTCAGATTTACCCAAACCAAATTTTAACCAAAATGGCTGTGATTATTACCAAGTTTTACCATGACAGACACCAAGAAACAGGGAGGTCCTGCCCTGGAAGAGTGAATCAAACCTGTTGTCCACCTCTCTCACATTACTATTTTCCAGCCACTGGTGCCCCCATCTTATAAGTCACAAACTGCAGCACATCAAGGTGTGAATGCTCAATAAACAGCAAATGTCACACCAGTCCCCATGTGCTTATTCCTTCTCCAGAATGCAACACACAGTGCTCCTTACATTTAATACATATATAGAGCGCAATATTTATAATGTGTCCCAATGGAAATGTTTGTCATGGAGTCATAATACGTTAAGTATTTGTGAATTTGTATATAGTAAACACTTAATTCTGTTTTTCAGTGCCTTTCAAGCTTCAAGAAGGAGAGGTTCGCATAATTTCCTTAGAACAATGCCAGTCTTATTTTGACATGAAAATCATCACCAGCAGGATGCTGTGTGCTGGCTACGAATCTGGAACTGTGGACTCTTGCATGGTAGGCTTCTCTGTAAGAAGAAACAAAGTTTCCAGAAACAAACCTGCTTTTAGTAATCAAAATGTTGTGATGTTAATTAGGTGTAGCATACTTTATCTATTCTAGGAATGACAGCTGTCTGTTTATATACTTTAACCGAATTTTTATTATTACTATTATTGTTAGCATTGGTGTAAACAGCTTATCTTCATGACAGTGAAACGCTGCTTGAAGACTCTAGGGTTTATCTATATTAGTTAAATTTTTAATTTGTATGAGCCTTTTGCAGGTTATGTTTTGTACAAATGTAATGGGTAATAAATACTGGTAATGCTGTGCGTGGCTACACAATTCAGCAGAGCAGCAAGTTTTTACAGCTGAGTTATTTGCTAAAGGCAGATGGCTGTAGGAAATGTGATACAGCTTTAATGGTGTGTGCTGACCATGTGTATAATAGACTGTTTTTAACTTTCCTGTTGCAGGGTGACAGTGGAGGACCACTTGTGTGTGAGCATACTGCTGGCCGCTGGACTTTGTTTGGTTTAACATCCTGGGGCTCCGTCTGCTTTTCCAAGGTTTTGGGACCTGGAGTTTACAGTAACGTGTCACATTTTATTGAGTGGATTGAAAGACAAATATACATCCACACCTTTCTGCTAAACTAACTCCAGATGGTAAGAATTGTGCTGACAGACAAAAGAGAGAAGGAATCAGCCCTTCAACACTGAAGGTTTTGCCGTCCAGAAACTCGGTGAAAAGGAGTTTCAAGCTCTATCTATTCTTGTTGTGGAGCTATGGAATATGCAGTGTATGTTACTGGTAAATCCTCTGCTCATGAATATACTTTGTGGTAGAATTAATAATCCTTTTGACTTTTCTTTTAACTGTGTTGTGGTGCTATTCTAAACACTGCAAAAAGCTTAAAAGAAAAGGATCAACCACTTTCTGCCTTTCAGCTATTAAAACTAAGCAGTAGCACAGACTAGAAAAACTTTTTAAAATAACCTATTTTAATACTATTCAATTAGTAGCACATGCATTTTCACTCACTTCTTGTGATGAGGAAGGAACTTTGTGCATTCATATGGCACTGCAGGACATACATTCACAAGGACAACTCTCGACAGGGCCACACCACATGCTGGAGGGTGTGGAAGAGATTGACGGGCTTGTACATCCATGTGACACAGGACACATCAAAGCACACATGCAGGTCTCCAAAGGCGTGTAGCCATATGCTCCTGGTGTGTCTGAGCTAGTGTATTTTGTCCCTCAGGGTGGTTAATTTGCATGGGCATAACCCTGTACTGTCCTCATTCCACAGCTGCTGTTCCCAGAGCCAGATTGGAGGAACCAGTAGGCCAACAGACCCATAACTACCAGTGGAGGCACTGGAAACCAAAACTTTATTGTTCAGACTCTTGGGACAGCCTCTAGCACTTGATCTTCTGAAGCTTCCAGTGTCCTAATGTGTCCAGGAAACACCCACATCTCAGCAGCACTACACTGATCAGTGCATTTAGCAAACCTGTGCCCCAGTGGCTTTCCTCCCCACCTTGTACAATGTTTTCAACATACAAAGCATGCACTGACCATCTCCAACCCTGTAAAAAACATAAGAGGGTTGGCAATACCCCTGCAATGGTTTCCCCTCCTAGAGTCAGCTTGGACATCTTGTGAGAGATGGAAAATGCAGATTTAAAATGGAAAAGATGCAGTGTGAGCACTGCCCCAAATATGGGGGAACTGGCTAATTTTTATAGGTCTCTTTTTGTACCTTGCATTTAAAGTTTAATTTTGACTAGCAAGATAAAACATTTGGGAAAAAGAAAAAAGCAGAAGGAAAATGAGTGATAGAAGGCTTGGGATTCTAGCTTCTGTTTAAATGAGTATTAGAAATACAGGAAGCGAAGTACAACAGCTTCACCAGCAAAGGCTCAAGGAGCCCAGCTCAAGTGCTTGGTGGCTACCAAGCCAGATGTGGAGTGCTCTGTGCAGTAATAAGACACTAAGCCTTAATTCCAAGAGGATCTGATTAGAAAAGATTATGATGGAGCTTTGCACCTTTTTATGGTGCTAGAGGGAAAGTGTGTCCTATCAACTGCTGTAGATGATGTCCTGCACAGCTATCAGCTTTTAGGAGGCCAGAATAGGACAAGTCAGGAATCTGAGGATTACAGGACAAATTCCACTGGGGAACAATGCATTTAAATTTTGTGTTTTCAGTGCTGTGCCTAGTCCCCTGTGAATCCAGCCTAAGGCACATAATAATCCTCTCTGCTACCTCTGGCATGGCCCCATGACAGCATGGCAGGGCCTTGTCAACAGCATGACTGCTGCATGTGGAAACATGCACAAAAAGACCTAACACATGGGTGTTTCAGGTACTATGAATCATGTTGCAACTCATCTCCGTAGATCTATTGCTTTCATGAAGGTTTATCTCTTATCTCCGTATCTTCTCCTTAAACATTGCTAACATTAATCACACTAGACTGCACTGTAGACATGAATATTAATGAATACTCAATATTTATGTTATGGATTCTGAAACTATTTAAGTGGTTATTGAATCACTGTTTCATTCTCAGAAAGGAAACTTTTTGAGGCTTTTCTAGGTTTGATTGTCGGGATTTTTTTAGTTGTAGTATCTTAAAGATATAAGACTTAAATACTCTTCTTCACCCAATTATAAATGAGAGAAAGCAGCTGTGACCATGTTTATCTAGTGCAAGTAGATTACAGCTGAAGCAGGTTATTGATGTCCTTGCCTCAAGGATATGGAGGCTGCAGCTCTCAGTCCTCACTTCAGCTTTCCTTTGGGGCTGGGATCTCTGTGGCTGTAGGGCAGAAAAGCTCTGAGTCCTGGAGCCGGTTCAAGAATTCCCTGAGGAGAAGGTGGCCCAGTGGTTGTTAGAGCCAGCTGACTGGTGTCAGACAGGTTCTGGCCAGGTCTGTTTTCCAAAGAGGTGCTGCTGCAGAATGAGCAACCCAGCCTGGCTTCTCTCCACCAGATACAGTTGGTGGTTAGCAGCTTTGAATTTGTAAAGCGCCAGAGTACATAAAATCATTCATGCAGATATTAGCATTACCAAATGATAACATGTAACTACACATTTTAATTAATTTGATTTGGCCTACCACCAACTTCCAAGCAATCCCTCCCAGGAAATGAAGGAAGAGTCCTGCTTAAACATACAGTCCAGCCCCATCCTGTATGGGATCAGTCTGAAGAAATTCCAGGCTGAAGCCCATCCCAGATGGCTTTAGGGAGCACTTGGGTCTTGTCCTTTCCCACAACTGTGTCTGACACAACATTCCATGTAAAGAGGAAATTTGTAATTTTATAAATGTATTTTTATACTGTTTTTTAATGTGTGCACATGAAATAGGCAAACATGCTCCTCCTTCCACTGTGTGCTGACACAATGGCTATGATCACAGTTATGCTGTTTGTCTCACAGGTGTAGCCTCATTGTAAGGTAACATTTGTCGGTTTTGCTTCTACCACAGCTGCATCTCCAAATGGAAGCACTGCCACTCAGTCAAGCCAACGTGTTTCTTTCTAGTTGTACTAATAAAAATTTACAATCATTTTCCAAATAATTTCTGTTGAAAATGTGTTTTAATCTTTAGAGAGACTAAACAATAATATGGAGGTATTAAGTTACACCTTTTGCAATAATGCCTAAAAGTAGCCTTCAAAAGGCATTTTTGAATCTTAGCTGACATTTCTTTAGCAGCCCTATTAGTACTGCAATACTTGTGGAGATTCTGGCACTACTACCACTGTACAACTTATAGTTTTTTTCTGTTTGTATGCTTCCAATACAGAATATATTACTATGAATACTGCTGCCAACAACTACTCTGAACTTACAAATCTGAAAAACTAAAGCTGCAATCAAATCTGCAATCTGAACACATTTTGTTCTATAATTTTGCTCTGGAATGCAATTAATTTTAAGTAAAAAATATAAGTTGTACACAGAATTTCAACAACATGTACACATGCTGAAATCAAAATAATAAGTAGACAGAATCTTAAAACAGTTGAAATTTACCTTTACCTTTCTGCTGCAATAAGGAAGCCAGGACCATGAGGGCAAGAGTAACACAACCAGAATAAAACAGTAACAAGTAATACAAAACTCACACTGAAATTCAGCTATGGGAATGTTGTTAAGACAGTCACATTTGGAAGTTGCCCATTAGCCTTGGCCAGGAGCCAGGGCTGGTGGGAGCAGTGGGTTTTCTGCATTGGCTGGTCCTCAGCCAGTCCTCAGCCTTGTGCTGTGGCCAGTGGGGCTGTGGAAAAAACAGCTCAGGCTAAACATCAGCTCAGACTGTGCCCCAGGTACAGACCAAAGCTCACTGTGCTGCCAAAATACAGAGACTATGGCTGACTGCCACTGCAAAGTTTTAGCACAGGTGTGGTTGCTGTGAAAAAAAAAAAAACCAACACATACTTTCTTCTGTAAATCAAATATTGCACATTGAAATCAGAGTGAAGGCTTTTCTAGATGTAGCTACAAAGTTTGGAGCAGTTGAAGGTGGTTGTTTTGGTTTGTTTTAAAATTAAAGAAATGTAAATGCTGTGCTTCCTTTCATGACACGTGGAAGGCACCTGTAAGATGCTCTTAAAAAGCTTATTTTCAAAATGGAAAAGTCAGACCATGCTGTGCCTAAGTGGAGAAGCAAGCAGGTGATTGTGATGTTTTCAGTGCTAAAAAAAAATAAATAAATGGAACACTGAACTGTTGAGAAGCACAGGGAGCACAATGTGTTTCCACCCTTCATTTGGCACTACTTTAGTCATGGCCAATTAATATTTTAAAGCTTCTATTAAAGACTCACTACCCTCATCTCCCCATCAGTAAAAGACAGCAAGTAATCAAAGCAAATGCTCTCAAGTATTTCTGCTGTTTGTCCACCACAGAAAAACCCCCAACAAACCAACCTCAAAACCACCACACCCAAAAAACTAATAATCAAATAAAAGAAAGCACAACTCTCAAAGCAAGTTTTACCCAACAGATAATTTAGATTATGATCCAGACTGCTTGTTGAAATCCGCTAATAAAACACAGACTGTAGAGGACAGTTTTAAGCAATATAGAGTACCAATATGCAATACACACACACACACACACACACACACACACAAACAACATGTTATTTTTCACTACTTCAAGTGGTACAAAAGCACTTACAATCTCAGCAGAGAGGAACAGTGTCCTGAAAGCCTCACTGCATTAAGTTGTGAATAATGGCGTGATGAGGCTTGTAAAGAGTCACATAATAACAATTTAAATGTCCCAGAGGCATCATGGAGCTGGTCTTGGGTCTAACAGATGATTCCCACTCATGTTTCTCCATGTAGTTACTTTGATGCCATGGCTTAGTCAGAAGGTTTTGAACAATCTTACTCTGCATACTTACAGCTTTTGTATGAGAAAAAATGCAACAATCATCTACCTGGCAAATCTGCTGGTAGGTTCTGCTTCTGCATGAGAGGCAGTAAGAGGGCAGGTCACAGGGTGGTATTATCCCCAAACTCTTCTTCACAGAGACAGGTGGGGGACAGAGCTGAGGCCTGCACTCCCTCAGATCACTGGGAATGCTGGAGCTCCCCCATCAAAGTTCAGCATACCTCAGTCATAGAGTTAGAGACTTGTAAAACATGGACCAATCTCCTCTCAGCAGCCACAAGTGCAGAGAGGCCGTGGATTTAAAGTGCAGAAGAAACATTCAGGTCAGATAATGAAAACAAAAACAGTATTTAACTCTGAGGGCAGGAAAGCACTGCACTGCCTGTTTCTCTGGAGCTCTTTACAGCAGAGTAGATGATCTCACGTCATCCCAGTAACTCTCTTCCTGTATTATTCTGCCCTGGTACCAGCTGGTCTCCCTGCACAACCTGCTGACTGTTTTGCAGCCTTGCAGCTCCCATTCCTTGTTGAGAAAGCTGAGATGTTTCACTTGGGAAACCTGGAGTACACTCATGGCAAGGTGCCCCCCCAACAGCAAGAAGGATGTTACAGATAAACATCTGAAAAAATGACTCAAACCAACATGATCTCTTGGAATTTGAATGTCTGCCATCACTTCAAAGGTCTCCACTAACTTTATGTTAGAACTTAGAAAAACATTTTGTCATTTTTTGAACTAAAAAAAAAAAAAAAAAAAAAAAAAAATCAGAAATGGCTGTCATCTCTTTTTCCTTCCACTACTTTTCTTCTACAGGGTAAACAGAAAGTATATTTTCTCTTTTTCTCCTCACTAACACTAGGGATAGAGTCAGCCCTAATTACATTCTACCTTTTGAACATAGAGCTGTTTTAAACATTTGGTAACATGTGGTGACTGGCATTTGAATGAACTCAGCATGCCCTCAGTATCTGCCCTGTATAGCAGCAGCTGTCAAGACCTCACAGCGTTTGTTTAAATTCTTTCAGAGATCTTAAAAGATGTGGAATATGTAATGTTAATCACTGATGTGGAAAGCTCATGGTTCAATTAGAAAGCAGAACCCTTGCCCAAAACATGGAATCTAAAAATCAACACACAAATCTTGGCAATTTGAAAGCAGAAAGTTTTAGAAAGTAACAAAACCAAAAAATGGGCTTAGCACTAATAATTCATTAGCAGCTACAGTTTGAGGAAACTGTTTATTTCAACAGGTGCTGATGAATACAAACAGATTTCCTAAGTTCCTCTTTAAACTGTCCATGTAACTTCTTGGGAAGGGAAGTAAAAAGGAGGCAGTATTTCAGAGAGTCTGGAATCTAGAAGTTGCCGCAAGCACCTGAGCCTATTTTTGTGCAGTGTGTGAGCAGTGGGAAACTGGCAGAGGGCAGGACTCATCTATCTTGGAGACAGATGAGCAACAGCACTCAAATGTGAGACATGCAATGCACGATGCCTTCTTTTGAGCAGCCTTTAGAGACACTTAAACTGACTATTATAAAAGCCTGAAGGAATGTAAAAACACCTGAGAATGAAGAAGAGTGATGTTATCAGCTAGAAGCTGCTTCTTGTAAGGGAAGACCTGAAGACAGACTGGAGCTCCTCACTGTTGCTGGCAGACAGTTTTGCAGTACAGGCATGAGGTAGTTTAGAGAAAAGACAGCCAGCCAACATCTGAATTGGGAGAGGTGAGAAAGAAGTCCTTTTGGTTGCAGATAACATGAAATGTCACATGGAGTCAAAATGGAGTGATACAGCAGGAGGATGAACTGTCATGGAAAACAAAAGGCTGCACTTAGGATTTGCTCTTTATGTGAAGAAAGTGAGAGAGACATGTTACATGTGTCTCATTTGGGCTTCTCTCTAATGGTTAAAATGGTGTTTGTCCAGCAGTGAGATGGCCTGTGCAATAGCCTGGTGAACACACTGGACCACAGTGGTTATATAAATTACTGTCTATACACACTACAACATGTTATAAAAAGTCTTGAAACAAGCCAACCACTAACACCACATCCCAGCCCTGTTGCTTACTTCATACTTCAGCAAGTGGTGAATCCCAGGGCATGCTAGGGTTCTAAGGCAGCAGTGTAAGGCTGACTTACCTGAACTGGATCCTGCAAATCCACATTCATGCGATTTCCTGTCCATAACACCACGAGGTGTTATGCAATGTTGCATACAAAAAATAAGCAGTATGCAAAGTCTACTGTGTGAAGACATATAAAAGCTAATCCATTCAAGGTCTAAATGTCCTTGGACATTTAGAACATCTTAATAAATTGAACATCTTGAACATCTTAATAAATTACGAGGAAGTCTTATAAACAAAAAAATCTTTTAAGGAAATGTGTTCATGATCTACCTTGGCTGAAGAAAACAAAACCACAGCATGGCATAAATCAGCAGTTATTACTCCCGCGTTTAACCAGCTAGCATTCCAACTTTGTAAAATACAGTAAAGAATCTTCTTCACACAAAACAGAACACAAAACTGCTTTGGGTGCTAGAGGTACAGCACTGCTGCTCTTTTCAGAAGCACATGCAGAGACTTTGGCACATGATGTATTGCCACCAAATGTAAATGTATTAGTTTCCTTTGGTAAATTCAGTCTTTTCAGAGTTCCAGCCACTTGTACTCCCAGACTCATCCTGAATGTCTGGTAAGAAGGAGGTGTTCTTTAATAACCCATCTCTTGAACAGGTCTGAAAAGGTGTTTTAGATGCTGGCAAAACACTGTCAGTGCTTTCTTCCTCCGATACAGCACCTGCAGCTGAGCTGGAAGGCTCAGAAATAGGTTGGAGCTCCACCCTATAATTCACATTGCACTCATCTTTCCATCTCTTAATTTCTTTCCTCTGCTCCTCGGGGGACAGTCTAACAAGGTACTTGGCTCTCAACACCGGAGATGGAAACAGTGTTCCTTGGAGAACTCTTATCAAATACCTAAAAAATAAACATAGTTACAAAAAGCTGTTTAAAAGAAACCACAAAACTGTTTCCAATGACTAAAAGAAACCAAACACCATTCAAGTAACCCTGAAGCCTAGTTCTTGGACTAGAACTAGATGATCTTTAAGGTCTCTTCCAACCCAGGCCATTCTATAATTCTGTGATATTAGAACTGACTTAACTGGCACCTTAGGTTGGATTTAATCACAGATTTTTGCAGTGAATTTTCAGGTAACATGGCATCCAACATCTGTTCCTCCGTAAGAGAACTCCTCTTTTAAACCTCCAGTGAAAACCCCAATCTCACTCCCTCACACTAGAAGCTGCAGAGGACTCCCTGGCTTCACAATGCCCCTGAGTGGGGGCTTTTCAGCACCATACAAAGGATCATATCAGAAAATAAATATGGAAAAAAACATACATGTGACAGCAGTAGTCCCACAACAGGTACTTCTGCTTCAAATCACTGAAGTAGAAAAGCTGAAATTAGCTGCAACAGCTATAAATCTTCTGAGGTATTGACAAAAGAAGAGTACATATGACTTAAGGAATTTCTAAATAGTTTGCCTTTAATTCACCACCAAAACCACTGTCGTCTTCAAAATTCAACAGCCACACATCAGAAGTAGCCACCAAGCTGAAACCTTTATCCTACCTTGGCTCTTTACAGCCCTATCAAAAGGTCCCAGAACAGCCTTTATCTATTAATTTGTCACCTAGGGGAGATTTACTGTGTGTGAAAGAAAAGGCTCTACTGTCAGCACCTCAACCAAGCTGAGAGCAGGGACAGAAAGCCACGTGTTTGTTGCACCTCACAGATTGTCATTCTGCTGAAGTGTGAGCCAAAGCCATAAGTCAGATCAGATCAGACATGTTCAAGTAGGACTTAATACTTGGTGGCCATTGCAGGCATCTACAGGCATGGCTCTGCCAGCTTTCCTGCTGGCAGGACTGATAACTTAAGCAGCCTGTACTACAGCACTTGATCCAGAAACTGTGCTCAGATTGTGTCTAATGATATTAAATTGCATCAGGTGAGCAGGAAACAGCACTTTTTCTCCTCACCTCTTCTCAGTATCTGTCTGTGCAATTCAATTTCAAGTCTCATCCTTTCTGAAATGATATAGGAGGCAAAGAAAGAGACATAACACAGAAGAATGAGTAATTAGCACTGGAGGCACTTCACTAGCAGGCTGCAGAGTTGAGTTCACACTCAGGCAGTGAAATGAAGATAGCTGTGGCTACTAAAGAAACCTAAACAGAAGGTTTGATGAAGTCTCTTTCACTGGTTTTCACATGGTTTGGTTTGTTCTGTTGGCTTGCTTAGGTGTCTCCCTGCTCAGCATATTGGAGTCTTCCACTTCCATCCAATACTACTGCCCTTCCAGGGTGAATGAATTACTGAATTTGAACTTCAGTGAGACAAAAACATACCAAGACCCCTTGTGAATCTAGTCAGCATGTTTCCACCCCACAAAGAAGCCTGTACATGCATTCTTCACTCTAAATTCTTGTACATATTCATGACATAAATTTCAAACAGAAAATCATTTCACAAACTAACATAGATTAAACACAGTATTTCTTTGTGTATAGTACATACAGTACATGTCCAACTTTGGTCACTAATTTAACTGACTTGTATATAAATTATGAACTCTTTGATTACAAAAATTACTGTTTCTTTGCCCTCCAAAGACAATATAAGTCACAAAATAAAATTTGTATTACTGAAATTTACTTGGAGAGCTAAATGGCACTAAAAAATTTTCCTCACATAGCTTGGTCTAGTAGAATCATGAAATTTTCATTTTTATTGGGGGATGATAGGGAGGAAAGACCTCTAGCCAGAGTTTCATAACATCACTGACTCACAGAATACTAATTTTGGCAACAGCAGCAATCTACAATTACAAAACAGAAACTCACCTGGGTAGCAGAGCAATGCAAGTAGTCAGGAGGCAAACTAAGTAAAATACTGGGTCTGTCATGTGCTTTTCCATGATCCAGTAAAAATCTGATCGTGGGTTGTGGGTTTTGCAGGTTGCTCCAACAGCCAGAGTGAACACAAAGTAAAACAGGATGCTGCCAACTATAACTACTGTATGTATCCATGTCTGCAATTCAGAAAAGGAAAGAAATAAGATTTAAGCTGTAAAACAGAGAGACTGTTACATCTGTATGTGCATGAACATGCACACTTTTCCTCCAAGGGCAGCTGATGAATGTAACAGAGGATACATCTGTTCAGATAATATTCCTAATCTCATACGAAACAATCCAGAAAGAATGGAGCCTTCTTTCTACAGTATACAGGTGTTCCAGACATTCAATTTTTTTTAATTTTCATAAATTCATAGCTTTTCATTCTTTTGTGAAAGACATTTGCCTGAGATTACCACCTCATCTACTGGCAGCACAGAAAGCTTTCTCAAACAAATGGAGGTGAGATCTTCACATAACACCACCTTTATACATCTTGCTCGAGACGTTAGTTAACTTTCTATACTGGAGTTTTTCCAGTAATTTTACACCTAAATGGCTATAACAGCTACTAAAAAACCAACATTGTCACTGGTCTTACAGCTTGCCAACATTAAAAAATGCCAAACAAAACACATTTAAGTAAAGTTCTCTAATCACAGTGTGAATACACTCATGCTATATATATGTTCTCAATAAAGACATTTTAATTATGGCTGTCATACTCCCAAAGGAACAGTGAAAAGACTGAATCACAACTTGACATTTCATCCATTATAAAACCTAAAAATACTTCTAAAAAGTCAAAGAAAAAACAAAATTCATTAATAAGTGTCCTTCTACTGTACCCATTACTGTATTTTCTTTAAAATTAAGCCAAAACCCCAAGTATTACCCTTGTAAGGGCTCTAAATTTATCCAAGCTAAGGCAGATGCTTTAGCTTGTGCAGACTTGAAAACTGAAATAATGTTTCTTAGCATATCGGTTTTCCAGTTCTGGCATCAAAATACACCTCTGGGCTGTTTATCCTGGCCACAGAGAAGATCATCAATTCCAAGTATTCAAGATCAGCAATTTACACTGTTGTCTTCGAGATGCAAACTTTGCAAACTAAGGAAGCTTCAAGCAGGTCAGTGGTGGATTTTACCATTTGCAAAACTGAGCCAACATCCCCCAAGGATGTTACCTTAAAAGGAAGCAGGATCATCTTGCTATTTAAAAATAATTCTGAGGCCAGGTTTTGTTAATTTTAGTCCAATATTTCTATATTGGATATATTCTATTCTAACCAATATTTCTGTTGGTTCCAGTGAC
>WBNO01012888.1:0-15285 GCA_013400575.1 Peucedramus taeniatus | reverse complement strand
ACAAATCCAAAACCCAGCCCCATACCAGCCACTGTGGAGGTTTACTCTACACCAGCCGAAACCAGCACTCTGTTAAGCCTTATGAGATTCCTAAAGATCCACTTCTCAAGCTTTTCCAGAGCCTTCTGGATGGCATCCCATGTTTCAAGTGTGCCAAGTGTATCACTCAGGTTGGTGTCATCTGCAAATTTGCTGAGGGTGCATTCAATCCCTTTGTCTATATCATAAACGAAAATATTTACTAACACTGGTCCCAGTATGGATCTCTGAGGGACACCACTTGTCACAGATGTCCATCAACCACAATCCTCTGGATGCCACCATCCAACCAATTTCTCATCCACCTAACAATTCACTCAACAATCCATCTCCTTTCATTCTAGAAAGAGGATGTTGTGGGGGCCTGTGTCAAAGGCTTTACAGAAGTCCAGATAAATGACATCTGTTGCCCTTCCCTTGCCTACTCATGCAGTCACCCCATCACAGAAGGTCACTGGGCGGGTCCGGCAGGACGTGCCCTTGGTGCAGCCGTGCTGGCTGTCCCAAATTACCTCCCTGTCCTACATGTGCCTTAACACAGCTTCTGGGAGGGTCTGTTCCATGACCTTCCCAGACACAGAGGGAAGGCTGACAGGCTGGTACTTCCCAGAGTCCTTTCTACCTTTTTTGAAGATGGGTACAATGTTTTTGTCTTTCCTGTTACCCAGGATTTCATGTGACGTCCAAGACACTTTCAAATATCATGGCGAATGGCCTGGCAAATACATCAGCCATGCCCTCAGGACTCTGGGATCCATCTCATTGTGCCCCATGGACCTCTGTACACTCATGTTCCTTAAGTGGACATGAATCTAATCTTTACTTACAGTGGGAAGGATTTTGTTCCCACAGTCCTCGTCCTACTCTCTATCCTCTCAGGAGGTGTGGGAAGAAATGTTGCCCTTGAAGACTGAGGCAAAAAAATGTTGATTACCTCAGCCTTCTCCTCCTCTGTTGCTTCTGGTTTTCCATCGGTGTTTATCAGAGGGGGTCACCTTCTTTGGCCTTCCTTTTGTGGTTAATGTGCCTGTAGAAGCCCTTTGTGTTATTCTTTGTGTCCTTTGCCAAGATCAATTCCAGTTTTGCTTTGGACTTTCTCACACTGACTCTGCACAACCAAACTTATCTCTTCAAGGTCTCTTCATGCTCTTCCTGGGCCACCCATCCTAGCTTCAGCTGCCTGTCCATTTGCTTCTTTCCCTTCAGTCTGACCAGCAGTTCCCTACTCAGCCCTGCTGTTCCCTTGCCTTCCTTGCCCAGTTTCTTGCTCCTGGGGATTGCCAGCTCTTGCACTCGGTGGAAGATTTCCTTAAAGATCTGCCAGCTCTGTTCCACTCCCTTGTTCCTGAGAGAAGTCTCCCAGTGGATCTCACTGGCTATCTCCTTGAGGAGCTGGAAGTCTGCTTTCCTAAAGTTCAGGGGCCTTGCCTGGCCCGTATCCCTCAGGACTGCAAACTCCAGCAATGCGTGATCCCTGCAGCCCAGACTCCCTCCAATCTTGACATTCAAGATCAACTCACTTCCACTGGTGCCCGGGATCCAGGATTGCATCCCCTCTGCTGTCTATTCCTTTGCTCCAGAAGGTATCCCTCATGCTTTCCAAGCGTCTCCTGGCTTGCCTGCAGCTTGCTATGCTGCTTTCCCAGCAGATTTTGGGATGGCTGAAGTGCCTCAGCTGGACAAGAGCCTGTGGGCATGATGCCTCCTGATGCCTCCTGTAGCTGGAGCAAGAAGGCTTCATCAATAGGGTCCCTTTGGGCAGGGGTCTGTACTTAAAACCATCCACAAGGTTTGTTGCCTCCGTCCCTGATCCTTACCCATGGGCTTTTGACCTGCTCGTGGCTGTTCTTCAGAGACAGCTCTTCACATTCATTTTACTTCCTGATGTAGAGGGCAACCCCTCTGCCTCTCTCCTTCCTCACCTGTCTCTTCTGAAGAGCCTCTAGCCACCGGTAGTTGCACTGCAGCCATACAATTTGTCCCACCAAGTTTCAGTACTGGCACTTGTCACATGAAAAGGGAGATTTTCTCAAACCCTTAATGTTTGATTAGTCTGTCTGTGCCCCAGGAAAGCCAAGACCCTTGTGCCTGACCAGTCTGTCAGAGCCTTGTCATGGGGACCCTTCACTAAGCCATTCACCAGATGGGCGGGCAGTTCAACTGACTTGTTTAGGGTCACACTCCAAACAGAGACACCCTGTCCTGGGTCTTCTTACCTTTACCCACTGCAAGTGACTGCCAGGGCCCTTGAAGGACTCACATTACCCGTTTACAGAATAACACTATTTATTTATATAATTGTGACAGGTTAAGGTTCAAGGGTTGCTGGTGATAGTATCTGACTGTGAAAACATATTCAAAGCAATATAGCAATTCAAAGCAGTATACTAACAAACTTTAATCCCTAATAAAAGCTAACTTGAGATGATGATTCAGCATGCATAGAGTACAGTTCTTACCCAACTGGCATCCCTAAAGGGGAGACAACAGGTTTGGCCCATCGACCAATATCAGAAATTGCAATGGAATCTTCCCTAAGTTCTCATTCTTGACTCACTTTTATACTACTTCTTTAGTTTTACACGAAGAGTGACTTTAATCGTATGTCTTACTCAGTGACAGGTGGTCTTACCTTGGGGGTGGATATCCCAGTATAGTACCTGAAGCAATTTTGGGATGGGACACGTGTCAATCCTAGGAGAGTGATTTCACCACAGCTGCTGATTCAATAGCAGGCCATCTCCCTTTATCTCATCCACCACCATGTGTGATTGTCTTTGAGGGCTTCCCAGTCCTAATGGGGCTCTGGGATGCTGTTGGGTGTCCATGAGCCTGGCAACTCCCTTGTAGAGCCCAATCTGTCCCTCACACCTGGACGGACTTTTTGTGCCACTGCTGCTGCTTGCCAACTAACAAGCAAGCAGCAGCAGCGGCACTGCTGAGAGAAACAGGACAGATGAGACCCAAAAGACAAAGTATAAAGAAGAAATACACACAAGAAAAGTAAGCAAAATAGAGAAGTAAAATAGGTGCCTTAAAAAAACCTTCCCCCCATCCCTCCCTCCTTCCCAGCTCTACCTCCTACCCCGGCGGAGCAGGGAGACAAGGAATGGAGTTATGTTCAGTTCATGACTCGTGGCTTCTCCCACTTTTCAGGGAGAGGAGTCCTTCCCCTGCTGCACTGTGCGGTCCCCTCGTATGGAGACAGATCTCCACAAACTTCTCCAGTGTGCGTCTATCCCACAGGCAACAGTCATCCCCAGAGTGCTGCAGTGTGGGTCACTCTTCCATGAGGGGTGCAGTCCTTCAAGGACAGGCTGCTCCACCCTGGGAGCAGGGCCCCTCTCTCCATAGGTCTCCCATAGGGTTACACCTTCCTCCCAGACATCCATCCACTGCAGCATGGGCTCCTCCACGGGCTGCAGGTGGATCTCTGCATTCTGTATGGATCTCCATGGGCTGCAGGGACAGGGCTGTCTCACAAGGGTCTGCACCATGGCCTGCAGAGGAATCTCAGCTCCAGTACATGGAGCACCTCCTCCCTCTCCTTCTTCACTGATCTTGGTGTCTGTAGAGTTGTTCTCACATGTTCAACTCTGCTCTTCTCTGGCTGATATTAAAACTATGTAACAATTTTTTGTCTTCATTTATTCTTAAATCTGTAATCACAGAGGGGTTACCACCATTTCTACTTGGCCCAGCCTTGGCCAGGTGCAAATCAGTCTTTGGAGCCACCAGGGATTGGCTCTGCTGGGCATGGAAGAAGCTTCCAGCAGCTTCTCACAGAAGCAAGCCCTGTAGTCCACACACACACACACACATCCCTATCCCTCCAGCTGCCAAAACCAGGCCATGCAAACCCAATACAGTTGTTGAAAGTTTACAGAATGGAGTTTACATGATGTAATTTGAATACAAACAGCACAAACCTCAGTTCTTGCATTAGATGAAAAGAAGAATTCTAAGATTGGTTACTGATGGTCAGACAGATCTCCAAGTCAGCCATGAATTAGCCAAAAAGTGATGGTGTTCATCACAAGCAACGAGTAAAATTTGTGTTCAGCCTGCCTTGAACAACAGAGCTGACTACATGATTTCTGAAGGCCTCTTCCAGCCTCAGTTATTCTATGATAATTGCTGGTGATTCTATTCTGTAAGAGGAATTTGTGCCGGGAAAAAATGCTTTTGGGAGGAGCCTCAAGGACATGGAAATGGGATTTAAATACTTTGGGTGAGAATGAAACATTTGTATGAAATTTTCCTTTCAGAAAGACACTGAGATAAATCCTCGAATATCAACCTTGAGTGATATTTTTCTTGGAAGATTATATTACTGTAAGAGTTCTACAATGTCTTCTTCATTCTGTGTCCAGTGTTTTCAGTATTATCTACTTTTTTTAAGAGGTAACTGAAAAAATCATTCTGACCACAGTAGCATCAATGTCTGTACTAAAACCATAAATTTAACTCCCTAACTCTCATTGTATTCATGCATATACACCTTTCCAAGATATAATTGGATATGTATCGTACTCCAAACATACTGATTGGGTGAAAATCCATACCTACTCCTCATGCTAGAATTGTAAAAAAGCAAGATGGTTGAAGATGTGGTATTGTGAACAGTGACACAGCCTGCATTGGTGTAGCTTACAATAACACTCACAGTTCCTTAGTCTGTTCTGAATCAGTTTCATAAAATGAAGGTAGATACAAACTTCATTGTGTACATTTTAAAAAAACTACAGACAGAAAAATTACTTGGCCAATACCAGTTAAATCCATAATTCTAACTTGTGATTCCCAGATTCCTACACACATTCCTCTGATCTTTTTTCTAATGCATAATTGAAGCTCCATGATATATCTGACATCCATGTACATTCTTATAGCTAAAAAGTAAAATTCTAACGGATTTTCGATATCTATCAGAGAATAAATACTTTAGAGGATGAATTCCAAAGCAAAGCACAGTGTCTTGTGAACATGTCAGTCAGGATTGATTTTGTCATTTTAGTTGACTTTTCAAAACTGAAATAAAGTAATTTTGTATGTTTTTGTTCTAAAGGAACATAACAAGTCACTGGCAATAAGCTAGAAAGAACTTCAACCCCAAATATTTTTTGGAACTTAGTTTTAATAGATGAGGTGATCAGCAACATTTAGGTATATGTGTACTATATAAAACTCAATAAATTTAGAAGGTTTTAACTGTGGACACAGATAAAATGTTTGCCAGCATTGTGTTACAAAGGTTCATATATGATCCTAATTGTAAAAAAAAAAAAAGAAGTTTAAAATTAGAAACTTTATCTGCCTTTATTGTAATGCAGAGATTATTATTGACAGAAATTCAGACCCCAAAGAATTGGGGAGTTTAACAGCAGGTTCATGCATGCTAGAAGGCAAATATCAAATTAGTATTTGTCAGTCTTCTAATTGTAATCTACTTAGGCAAACTCTGTTGAAGTAAACCTGATCTTCTCTTTCTAAATGCAGCTTCTTTTTTTCCTTCAGAGAAACAGAGAAAAATTATCTACTGCAAACCTTTGTCATGAGTCTTCATTAAGCTATTTGTTATACTTAAGAAAATTTGTTCAATTCAAGTTAATATGACTGTGAAATATACACAAGAAATGCTGGGAAATTACATTTATTTTTATTTAAAAGTTGAGATACATTTTTGAGGCACTAATTACAGACATTTGGAGTAACAAGTCGCAAATAAACATTTCAGTGAGCAGCAAGGGTTGCATTTTCAGCAAGGGAAAGTGACTTGGCCTTAAATAAAAGCAGTCAACCACTCAGTGAGGGGAAGAGCTCACACAAAGGGCATACAGAGAAAGAGGGTGACAGGCTTCTCATGGCAATTAGAACCTGCTGATGTGTTCAAGGCTATGACGCAATTTTCCTTAAAGAAACATTGAAAAAATATGGTTTGTTATAAAAAACTAATAGATTAATGTACTTTGTCTTATTACACATATTTAACCATGGTTTTGCTTTAATTTTAGCATTTAAGCTGCATATAATTTTCTTAAGTCTGTTACAGTAATTTCTAATAGGTGGCAAAGGTCAGGAAAATGAGCTCAACTTTACACAGCTTTCCTCTTGATTACTCAAAACACATTTAAGGCTTTGATGGCTTTGAATTGACAATTTAGAAACACAGTTACACCATATTCATATTATAAACTTTCTGCAAACTTAAGTGACAGTATATTTAGCTTTGCACTGATGTATGTACCTCTTGGGCTTCAGTCCTGTAAGTCTTCATGGCAGGGCATGGTATTTTTAGGGGCAAGCAGATGCTATAATTATATTCTGTTTTGTTTTTTAGTCCTGTTTAATTTTTGAAAGCATTATTTTAATTTATGATGATGAACCCTTTTTATTTAAAACCTAAGATTAATCTCTATATCTTTGTCAAAATTTTTCAGCTTCCATTTGGCAATACCCTAAACCTAGTAGTATGACTTAAAGTTGACTTTCAAACTGAATTTCATAGGGCCAGGTATTTACCATGGATTGCTGAAATTTATGAACTACCTGTATAAATATATAACAACCACAAAAATAGAAGGAATCAGCTGAGCAATAGATGCTGGCTATGAAATTAGAGACATAATAGACATTCAGTTTCTAGTAATATAACCCAGAAGAACTATTATTCTTTATGCTTACCCTTAAAATTCAAAATGCTCTAAAATCCACAAAAAGTATAATGATCCACAGAAGCATGTCAGACAAAAAATGCACTATAACCCCTATGCTTTCTTGCCTGAAATCCTAATCTCTCTCTCCTTTGTTGTACTTTCCTGTAATGTCTGATCTGAAACAAATACCTAAACAAACTCTGTTGGAACAACATTTCAGCGAAGTCCAAGTTCCGACTACAGACCGTTAATCATTCAATAAACACAAATTAAGGGGTTTACTCTTTTGACAGCTCTAATATGTATTATAATAATTATGTATTTATTAACAATAAGAATAAGGTAGGCTGCCCACAAGTGATTCTCCCACTCCTACACAGACTAGCTAATCTGTGAGCAATTTTGTGGCATTGTCACCAACTAACAGAGGAGCCACTGTTTATCTAATGCTGGTAGGAGACCAGCAATTATACTAGTATAATTATATATACTACTATACTTGCACTTGCATTATATACACTAGTATAATTGCACTGTTATACCAAATCATACACCTTATCAGAGTGGGATATGCTTTTGGCAAATGAAGAGGTTATCGGTTGTACGCTGAATTGTTAATTTATAAATGGTCAATATTTTATTACATAAATCTACTATAGGAGCTACTTAACTGTCACTAAGAGCAGAAGGCACTCTGATTAAGGTATTTTTGGGGAGATTAAGACAGAGAGATCGCAATATCAGTTATAACCCGAAATATAGCAATGACACTTATAATGCTTTTTAGCCAGTCCCCTCCTCCTTGGGGGATACACCACCATCCTTTTCTGTGGTTAGAAAGATGACCTTAATGTTGGCATTTAGACTGATTTGTCTTGTTCAGCACAAAGAAAACAAAAATATTGACAAGGTGACTTCTATTAAAAATGTGGTGATGATGAACTCTGTTGTCCTTGAGGGAAGACCTGCCTCACAATCCTCTACATTCTACTGCTGAACTGTCAATTTCAGCTACATTTAAAACAGCTAAGTACAACAATACTGCCTAAGGCAGTGGTACTGCCATTATTAATTTCCTTGTGTTTGAATGTTATGCTTCCACTTGTATTAGAACACAAATATTTCTAGTTCTGCTCTTACTTTGATCTTAAATAGGGCAAATTACCAATCACACTTTCACCAAGGTGATGCGTGCTAGATGCCTGAGAAAATTAAAAAATAAGGACAATAGTTTTCTTGGCCAGATCAACCATTGTGGGGTAACAGGGATAAAAAGTTGGCATTTGGAAAACAGTGTCTCTGAGGTTTTTAGTTTGGAACTTGCTGGTGTTGGCAAGAGGCAGACTCTAGAAAGGGTTTAGGGTTACTGTGAGTTACTGTTTCTCACATCTCCTAGTAACAGTTCTGCTTCTTGAATCCTTGCCACTTCAGTTACACAATGAAGACTGTAGTTGAATTTGCTTCTGTTTGAATGGGTTTTTAATATAAGAGAATGACCAAAACATGAAAAACTTGATAGAATTTTACCTTATGTTTTGAAAACAATTTACTTTGAAAGTAGGTTGTTAACTGAAGTGTGATTTCATAGGCTGAAATTTTAATCTCAGAAATGAAGTGCCTCTTTCTCTGGGTACACTTTGAAAATGTTTTTTATTGGCCAGTACCTGATTAGTTCAGCAAACATGAGTCAAGTATAGCTGGGTAGTGTTTCATAACCAGAAGTCTAAGAAAAGGTCAGCTATTTGGCTTCATTTTTCATTTAGCAGAAGAATGGGAAGGTGATAAGAAAACTGAAACCTGAGACGGAAAGACCCTTTTTGCTGTAGGTGCTGGAAGAAGGAACTGCTTTACATTCTCATCTAGCGGTCTAGTTTATATAGTGTAGCTGCTCATATAGTAGCTGTGAAACATATAACATTCTGGTGTATTTCTAGCAGTAAAAATATATTAATGATATATTGTCTACGTCAGAAGAATCATTTTAGTTTGTTTATCAGTTTCGGTACTTTATATTCTTAACTTGCCATTTTTTAAAGCTGTTACTATATTTTAAAGGCAGACTTCATCACCTCCCCCACCCCTTTGCAAAGGGATTCAGGAAGAATATGTTTTGGACTACTTGCTTCCTCTCAGTTCTCTTGGGAATCAGTACAGAAGGTCTATTTGTTGATCTTTCCTCCCTCAACATAGAAAATAGCCCAGCATTGGCAAGAAACTNAATATACTATATAATATACTATAACAGGTGTGAAGACCTTTTTCCAAACAGCAGCATTAATTGTGGTGGTCATGTAAAGAGTAGGAAACAACCTGCATTTAAGAACAGCACCTGCTCACTTTAGCAGCCAGCCATCCCCAAATTGCAAGTCAGTAAAAAGCTGAAAAAAGAGGATTTCTCCTGAAATACATGATTTTCAACTGCCTTATTCTCAATAAAAACGAATTATTAGTACTAACATAACTATACAGAGATTTCTCTAATCCACTATTTCTTTCTCTCTGAAATATAAAATAACTGTATTTTGAATGCAGCAAGCAGAAAACACATTTTCATAAAATAACGGAGTTCTTACAAAACAGTCTAAGAATCAACCGTAACAGCAGAAAAACATGACTGCAACAGTTTTACAGAATTCTGAGCAGTTTTCAGCCAAAGGTGAGGAAGACAAATTTTGGCAGGGCTTTTGTTGGTCCAACAGGCAAATATGCATAGACCGATATGGTAAAATTCACAGGAGGAAATTGTTGACAAAAATTATGTAAGGCTTTGCAATGGTATGTTAATCAGAGGCATTGTTTGTATACTACAGCAGTAAGAAATCATATCCTGAGCTACTGCAGCTGCTGCATATGTAATTCCCAAATTTGAATGTGCATTTGTTTCAGGCTTGTAAGAGACTTATGGGCTTTCAGACACAGTAGTAAAAGAAACAAACAAATTTAAAAGAGTGAAGAAAACATCCTGAAAGATTTCAAATTTTGTATCAAATAGACAGTGAAATAGCAAGTAGTATAACCTAAATTTCATGTTGTATTCATATAATAAGACTATGACTTTTTTTAATATGATTGCAATATATTTTTTGCTCATTGTGGAACTACCTTGATTATTTGATAATATAACAGCTAAATTCAGCGGGTTTTGCATACATACCTAGAGTACTCATAAAGACAACACAAAATTTTATTTGCTTATAATTTATTAAAATACAAATAAAAAACTCTCTATGTTCTAAAAGTTGCCTGAGATGAAAAAGTTAAGAACAGGCTTAGTTAATAAACTATACTCATAGTTATGTCAGATGAAATTCAGCAAAAGATTCTGTAGTAAATGACTGATTTGAATGGTGATCAGAAGAGAAGCAGGCCTCAGAGTATCGTACCATCCAGGGAGGAACAACAATTTGAAACCCGTCCCCGGTATTGTGAATTCTTCTTACTTTTTCAATTGACAGTTGCTCAGCTGCATCTTTTTCTGACTTTTTGATTATATCTGACATTACAAATATTTAAGACATTCTTTGTCAAAGAACAAAGTCAAGTGTTTTTACTGAAGATTGATCCCTGATCAAGTTCTGATGAGTAAAAATTATAGGGAAAAAAAGCTGCTATGTGCTAGATTATATGCAATAAAGATAAAAATTAATCTTCCTTTCAATTAATATTTTCTCCAGGCTTAGAAAGGAGTAGTGATTTCTACTTACTACTTGAGCTATAATGAAAAATTTTCTGGATTGCAGATTTTCAGCTGCTGTAAGCATTAGAAGTCATAATTTCCATTCGTTTTTAGTTTCCCCTGGTAAGTGAAAATATCATAGAAAAATCATCCATAAATGAACTGTAAGAATCTTTTAGAAGAATCTAAAGAAATCTTTAATGGGAATTCAGAAACTTTTTTAATTCACTTAAAATATCACACACTTATTATCAAAACCATTAGGATTCAACTGTATTTCAAATAGAAAGCAAAGGATGAATTAAATGTCTTCCAGCCTCATTCATTATTATATGGTAGATTTCCCTTTCCATTATATAAACTGAAAAAAACCCCAGAGCTTGGTGTTCACAGCTTAATTAAATGAGTATTTAGAAAGTGAAGCTCCATACCCTGATCTTCAGAAATTTTTATGTTTCAGGGAAAATGAGTTCTTTACAACAAAGACAAAAAGCAAGACAGAAACTCCCTGGTGATTAGCTAATTTTAATTTCTCACAGCTGTGTGTTTCACTAGAGCCCACTGGATGGCTCCCTAACCACTGTCAGTGGTTGTACTTTGGTTTGCACTGTGTATTCCCACATTGCAACTGTGTTTAGTGACTCCCACTGCCTCAGGAAGCTGCTCACAGTAAATGAAAAAGCATCTTCACTTACAGTCTGTGGGTTTGCAGCAGCAAGGTGTCCCCCAAAACATCGAACAGCAAGTTCCTGTAGAAAAGAGTGGCTGCTAATATGCAAGTGTAGAAGATGGTTGAAATATTATAAACAGTAGCTTAAAAAACTGAAATCAGCTCAACCCAAACAAAACCCCAAACCTAGACAATATACTAGAAAAAAAAATTAAAATAAATAAATAAACAAATAAAAAACAAAACCAAAACCAAAATTTGATTGGATTCTTTCATCCTCTTATAATGCACCACAGAAAGAGCCAGACACCGTCATCCTAAGACTGAGTAATCCATCCTCCTCAGAAACCTTGTAAAGGCAACAGGACAAAAAAACACTAAGGAACAGAGGAGTGTTGAAAATGCTCAGCTTAGGGAAGTCAAGGATTAAAAAAAGGAGAGGTCATCAGAGTACACTCCGGTCCTGCAGCAGTTTGAGTTGAGGATTTACATTACTTTTATCAGCAAGTTGATCCTACAACAAGTACTTTCTTTAATTAGACCTACATATATGCAAGATGTTATATATCAGAAAGCTGATTACACTGAATTTTTCTGACGTAATAGTTTTAGAGCAGATGGTAACATTTGCAACTGTATGACCTCCACAAGTTAACACATGGCAAGGCCTTCAGTTATTAAGGATAACACGTAACTCAAGTCTGCACCTGGTGTTGAAAAGCTAAAGCCCTGTTTATTTCTCTGTTTTGTCATTTAGTTACACTTTTAGTAATACTCCTAGAGAGATTTTATTGCAAAACCTATTAAGTGAAAAAACCACCGATGTGAAATAAAAGATTCCTGAATATGTCTAATAAAATTCTACAAATGTTTTAGTTTTCTAGTCTATATCCCATAGAGCAGTATGAAATTACTTAATTCTTCCTTTTTTATTCTCTGCTAATCTACTTAAATGCAGATAACTAAAAAGCATTTTAAAATAAAGACATCATGAAAACAATGGAAATAATGGACAATTCTGTCACCAGTCACAGATTCATTCTCTTGAGAAATTATCTTAATCCCTTACTCGTACAAAATTCCACTGATATCCAAGAATGTTCTTTACTCAATATTGTAAGGTCATATATCATTCATCCTTTACTTTACTTTTCAGTCTTAACTTTTTTCTGACATTATAGTTTCTATCTGATATGTAGAATTAGTCATTCTGTGTACAAAACAGATATGTAAGTGGGTGGAGATATAAATACCTTTTTTTTCCCCAGAAATTAGGGTTTATTGTCATGGTGTAAAGAAGGCTGATAGTTTTATACTACACTGGACACATAGATGCTCAGAATGCCATCACAGCAAGCCAAAATCACAGTCACTTTTACCAAGTCAAGCAGCTGGAAGAACTGACTTACATTACCTTTAGAAAGTGACTAACTGTATGTATAAAATACCTTAAACAGATATGTTAGTTAAAAATTCCAACCTATTTATTGCAAACTATGGTTATCTAGAACTAGCTATTTTGAGCTGCTGGTATTAGCTGTAAAACAGAATTTAAGACTTCCCTTAGTGCTCCTGTCCTTCTAGATCAAGACAGACACTCTGTCTGTCACACGCTCTGGGGTCCCAGCACAGGAAGGACATGGAACTGTTGGAGCAAGTCCCAGAGGAGGCCATCAAGATGATGAGAGGGCTGGAGCATTTCTCTCATGAAGATGGGTTGAGAGAGTTAGCATTTTTCAACCTGGGAAAGAGAAGGCTCCAGGGAGACCTTATTGGGGCCTTAAATACTTAAAGGGGGCCTATAAGAAAAATGGGCACAAACTTACAGTAATGATTTAAAGGAGGGTAGATTCAGACTGGATATAAGGAAGAAATTTTTCATTATCGGGATGGTAACACACTGGAACAGGTTGCCCAGAGAAGCTGTAGATGTCCCATCTTTGGAAGTGTTCAAGACCAGGCTGGATGAGGCCTTGAGCAACCTGGTCTAGCAGATGGTGTCCCTGCCCATTACAAGCAGAGGAGCTGGATTAAAATAATTTTAAATGTTCCTTCCAACTAAACCATTCTATGGTTTTATGAATATGTAAAAACATATAAGAATAGGTATAGTGTAATTCAACTGACCTTATATTACTTACATATTTGTAACATATTGTAATTTTTAGTATGCATCATCTTGATTTTGATTATTGTTTATTTTCTTATACTTAAGCAATATAGTGTAGTGACCATTTGCTTATGAATTACATTATTGCTCCTTTGCTTATATTTTCTGGAGGTTATGATGTTGAGAAGAAAAAAAATTTCTGTCCTTGGTACACACAGTTTCAGTTTTGAAATACTTTTCTCTCTGACATTTAATTAATAATCAGATCACTATATAAGAAAAGATACACCTTTACAAATGAATACATTTTCAGCAGATCAAACTTCATATATAATGCAGATAAAACCCGGTAAAATTTGGCATGCATTTGTTCCTTAATTGATGACTCATTGCTTCAGCCTTCATAAGTAAATATTTTTGTGATTAAGATATAATTACTAGAAATGTTTTTCCTATTTGAACCTTTCATATTTTTAAGCAAATACTGAAAACCTTGTTTGAGAACTACCAACTTTATTCTTGGTTTTTAATGGGGTGAGAGCAGATAGAGGGTTTTAAAACTAATTTTCAGAGGTCAACTTATGTACTAACACAAATCAGATCCAGAATCTTTACTTTTCAAATCCAGAATCTTTACTTCTAGGTTAACAGACACAAAAGAAGCAATTGTCTTTAATTAGACAGTAAAATGAGATAAGCATTTCAGTTTGGAAGGGTAGCAAAGGATGATGTTCTACAGTAAAGGCTGGATCTGCTATGAGTGAAAGGCTAGATCAGGCTGAAAGATGGCTCTGCTGAGCTAATATTTCAGGGAGAATTAGCTGGCATTGCTGGGCTAGTGAAAGACCTAGACTGCTGTAACCCATACTAATACTTACAAACTATGGAGACATGTCATTGCATCTAGGTTTAGACCTGAAACTAGTGTCCTGACATGAGCTATTTCTAGTCTTTGCACTTGCAGATTTTGATGTAATAGGATTATAGTTATATTAATCTGGGAATAATCTTTAGGAATGATGAGCTAGTCTTAGTGCTGTTTTACTGGGAGCTGTTGTAAGAGCTAGGGTCGATACGATAGGTTTTGCTGATGGGGCACTGTTGACCTACAGTTATACCTGGATCCACAAGAAATTGCTGTGTTTGGTTAAACATGATGCCATCTTATCTAGTTTGGAGAAGAACTGGAACTTGAAATTACTTCAGCTGGTGAGGTAAGTTTACAGAATCATTTAGGTTGAAAAGGACCTCTAAAATTATTGAGTCCAACTCAATAACCCTGCCATATTCACCACTAAACCATGTCCCTAATTGTCACATCTACGCATTTCTTAATACCCAATCTAAACCTCCCCTGGTGCAACCTGAGGCTATTTTCTTTTATCCTGTCACTTATTACCTGGGAGAAGAAAGTGATCCCCACCTTCCTCTCCGGAAGTTGTAGAAAGTGGTGACATCCTCCCTCAGCCTCCCATTCTTCAGGCTAAACGGCCCTGGCTCCTTCAGCCACTCCTCATAGGACTTACCCCCCAGACACCTCACCAGCTTTGTTGCCCTTCTCTGGATACACTTCAGCACCTCATTTTCTTTGCTGTAGGGAGGTGTCACCCTGATTTTTCAAGTTTTTCTAAAGCCTTCTGATGTTTACATTCTTGTACAGAACTTTCTCACACACTTTATTAAATAACTTATTGTTTTCATTCTTTTATGGGGGACGAACGACTTGGTGGACTGTTGGGTTTCCCAGTGGCATTGAGGAGGTGGCATTGTCACCCTCCAATGACACTGGCACTTCAGGAAACTATAAAATTGCAGTCAGATTTTAATAAACAGTTCTTTTTGCCTTGAAAAGAGCTGCTGCCTGTGACGTTTGTTCTGGGTCCTACAGCGACAGGGAGGGGCCAGAACTGGACAGAGGACCAGTGTGGCCTCACCAGTGCTGAGTGCTGAGGGAAGATGACTGCTGTGGTTCTGCTGGCCACAAGCCAGGATGCCACTGGCCATCTTGGCCACCTGGGCATAGTGCTGGCTCCTGTGGTGAGATCATGGGACAGTTTCAGTCCTACAGTGATGACTTGTGTCTTGGTTTAGAGACAAAAGAGTGTTTTTCTCTAAAGAGAAGGGCTCCAATAAT
>WBNO01012887.1:0-53029 GCA_013400575.1 Peucedramus taeniatus | reverse complement strand
TGTTACCCCAGGCAGAGGTACATGTAGGCTATTTACTCCTTAAACAGTCACAAGCTGGAGCACATTTCTCTCCAGAATTTGCAAACCACTCTGTCAAATAAAATCAACATCATTCATCCATCTGGTGAAACCTGTATCAGTTTTCCAAAGACACTGCAAGGAATTTACCTCACTCAGCTCTGCAGTTTTTAAAATTTTATTGTACACTTTTAACCTGCACAATTCTGTCTCGCTTGCTTCCTCCTTTTTTTTTTTTTTTTTTTTTTTTGGGGGTTGGTTTTTTTTTTTTTTTTTTTTTTTTTTTTTTTTTTTTTTTTTTTTTTTTNTTTAATTTTTGCTTTTTTTTTAAAAAAAAAATTACTTTCATGTTGTTCCTTCAAAGCTTTTTCAGCAGGAACGTCTTTAAAACTGCAGCTTCAGCAGATGTCCCAAGACAAAGATGGCACAATAAAATGATGAAGCAGGCCCTTCAAAAGGATGAATGTTGCTAAACAATTTGTTCACATACATCTTTGTCTAGCTGCTTAACTTGCTTTTAGAGGGAAAGATTGACCCAATTTTCTCTTCATTTGTATGCCTCTAGTGCACTGATTCATGCATCATAGAATTTAAATTATCTTCCCTCGTACTGTGAGCTAAAATGTTGTCTTATCTGAAAATCCATTTCTTCTTAAAATACTCATTCATCACATATACCAGTGTATTTCTAAAAAAGTATATCCATAAAATAGATATAATGGACTCATGTCCTGTAATTTCAAAGATGTTAATTGAAGCATTGTTCTGGCAGCAAAAGCTATGGTATAAAACCTGGAGTTTTAGAACCATGTTGCAAAACCTACAGAAAGATGGGAAGGTCTTCCTTAGGCAGATACAAACCTTTCACAAGGCCCAGGAATCTCCTTGAGCTGGGAAAGGCATCAGGGGCAAGTGCTGATAGAAAGGCAGCCCAGCTGATCAGCTTCCTGCTCTGAGCAGAGCAATGTGCACAGAGAAGGAAGAAATGGCGCCTGTAAAGATGTAAAGGTACACAAGGTGTACCTTGTATTCAAGTTGTTTTTGGGGCACAGACTCCAGGAAGTTGGAGGGCTGCCTCACAGGATTACTGTGACTTTTTATTCTTCTTTTCTTCACAAGGCATCCCCTTTTTGGTTAGTCTTGGACATGTGGAAGATTGTAGGTAGATAGACAATTCTTAGCATGTTTGGCCACTCTTCTGTGCCCTAAATAAGGAAATTGAGTTTATATAGTGTTTCATACACGTTGCCTTGTGTTGTATTGCTAAGAATGAATGTATAGAAAACTAAAGATTCTGTACTTTTAGAGTTACTATATAAAGCTAAGCTTTGAGAGGTTAGGTCCAGGCAACTTTCAGACTTCAAGTTTATAGCATTTCTAGCTGCTGGATTTGTCACAAATTATTTTGCAGCCTTTAATGTTGCAAAACCAGAATTATCTACTTAATGAAGTGTTTTCTAGTCTGGAATAAGTTTTTTTCCACAGAATCCTTTTCACAGAGGGCCAGGTAAAAACATGCTTCTTTCTTACAAGCAGGACGTATGGCTGCCTGTTTTTTTTCCTTCCGTTCTTTTGGCTATTTATTTTATTTCTTTGATTTTGGAGAGGAAAAGGAGTTAGCCTTTTAGAAACCAAAGTTTTGTACTTACAGTGACCCAAAGAAACAGTGCAACAGTTAGAACATGACAAAGGTAGAGCAATATAAATTCAATATTTATAAATTCAGTATTTAAAGGGGGCTGATAAGAGTTTCAAGTAGAAGTTGTAGTAATAGCACAAAGAGTGTTTGCTTTAAAATGAAACAGCGTATATTTAGATCAGGCATAAGGAAGAAATTTTGCATGATGAAACACTGGAACAGGTCACCCAGAGAGGTGGTGGTTGCCTGTAAACATTAAAGTTCAGATTGGATGAGTCTCTGAGTGACCTGATCTAGTTGAAGAAGTCCCTGCTCATTGCAGTGGCAATAAACTAAATGACCTCTAAAGGTCCCTTCCAACGAAAACTACTCTGTGATTCTATGAACCAGACAAGACCTTTCTCATCAATTTTTTGCATCTTTTATTATACTTATCTTTGCCATGAGGATCTCCTGTATGGTAATACAGCAACCTTAGACACAGAAAGAAGTAGCTTATTGCATAAGGAGCCACATTTGGCTCAACAGGGTAGAACACTCAGATTAAAAATTGCTGGTTCCCTGCTTGTTCTTTAGGTTACAAACCAGCAGAAATAGTCAAAGACAAAAAATAATTAAAGGTCAGAGCTATCCCAACTGTTGTGAGAGGGCTTACTTCAGATTTCATTTCAGAATAATTTGGAAATTCAAGCTAGATTTTTTCCTGAAATTAAGTAGTTAATCTGCCCTCAAACACCATTAAAAGAAAAGAGGTCAAAACCAAACCTAAATCTTCATCTGGTACTTGAGAGACACAAGACAAGAAGGCAACAAATAAAACCAGTAGAATGATCATATGAAGCAAGATATGTGGATGTAAACATATGAGTGAACCTTGTTTTACCTGGAATCCATAAATGTTTTTCCAGTGTTGATTCAGTGCATCAGCTCCCAGCTATGTTACTTTGCATGAGCTTCTCTCAGTATGTGCTGTCCATAGACCTTTTGTTCTAATCTGTGTTATCAGCATTACAAGACTAGATTTTGGGGTTAAAAAGAAATAAAAGCTATACAGAAAGAAAAAAAAAATGCTTGCATTTTCTTCTAGAGATGGATATAAAATGAAAAATGAAGAAAATATTCTTTAAAGTTGTCTCCTAAACACTTAAACTCATATTTCATATGACATTTAATGTCATATTTCACCTCAGTTACCTGAAGTAAAACGTGTCAAATACACAAAAGAAAAGAATAGGGAGCTGCCAAAATGCTATTCTGCTGGACAAAGGAACATTTTTCTTAGAACTCTCTCTGCAATGAAGCTCATAATGGATGAGAACTGTGAGACAGGAATCTACTGTCATTTTCTCCAGTCAAGCAGAGGAATAAGGTAAAACTGACTACTCTAATCAGTCCTGTCTCATTCAAATCATCTGATCGTGTTTGGTTCACAGCACAGAGCCTCTGCTAGAAAACACACAGGGAGAAGATGTCATTTTCAAAGAGCAGCTTTCTGCTTGCACACCCTGCAGCAGATTAGCTTCTTGCAGCTAAAAGGGCACTGGGGCTCTTCAGTTGCCTCTCCCAGTCCCAGAGCTGGCTGTGCTATTCCCTTACTATCAGCTTTGTCCTCTAAGAAAAGTTTTTACCCAGTCCTTGAGAATGGTAAATGATGGAAGAACAAGAAGTTATATCTTTATTCTCTGCAGGAACACCTGGCATAACTTTGTCTCTCGTATTCAATCTGCTACTACTGGCATAAGAAATTTGAGCAGTGTATTTTTGTCATCTATGTTTTTTCAAGATGCCATTATTGCTGAAGGCAATCAGCTTTAACTAAAATGTCGAAATGTAAGAAAGGAGTATATCAGAAGAAAAGAGGGGGGAAAATCCATGTTTTGGGATAAGGACATCTCAGATGTCAGGGAAAATTGAAATCTAACTTCACACATTTCTATAAAAAGCATTTACTTAGGCATTCATTAGGATTTATACCAAAGAATCTTTAACTCATCTTTCAGGAAGCAGCAGGGCTAAGTCCTGAAAGAAACCATATCAAAGAAACATGCTGTAATGCAGGGACAAATTATCTTATTTGAAAATGGGTATAGGATCTTCCTACCTGCTGGGCTTAATTTAAAAGTATAGTGATGCATTATGGTAGGGAAAAATAGAGCAAAGAAAGAAATGAGCTGTTTGGCTATATGTTTTTTGTACTGCTTTATTTTCATTTCATCAATAACTGAAATAGCAGAAAAAATGTTATGGAAGGTCATGTCTTCTCTACATTCCTGGAATTATTCTTTTTAAATGATCTCTTAAACATGCTAATTGGGCTGTCTGGAGAGACTTTGCCAGGTTTGCTTACAGGAGCAATGTCACAGTGTCTGCTCACTGGTTGCTGTAGGTAAGGAATACTTTTCCCACTGAGAATGATTATTCCTTCACTTATGACCAGTCATTTGGTATTGAGGTGGAATATCTTAGGACACATAAAATAGCCCTAGACTGTCTGTGTTTTAGAAAAGAAGCTGCAAAAGAGGTCCCAAAAATAACAATTGTCTCAAAACTCAGGGTTCTTGCCTTCAAACACATTTTAGAAAAATCTGTTTTCCTTCAAATCAGGGACTTGCCTTTGAACTCTGTTCAAAGACAACCAGCTGCAGATGGAGCCTAACACAATGCATTAATTCATGCCCTGCTGAAATGTGAATGCAGTTCAATGGGCCAAGATAGAGAATTGTGTAATGCCTTCTCTTTAGGAGTTTTTCAGTTGTGCACCTTCAGGAGTTGCAATTTGCCAAGTGGCAGTCACATTCTGATGTATTAATGAGCTGTGCTTTTCTAGCAGGCAGTGTCAGTAGGAGCTGGTGGTGGAGGAGGGCATGTGATTTAGTGAACCATAGCTAGACTAAGAGGACAAATCTGAAGCCGAGCTTTCACTGAAAAATTCTGATGTTTCCAAGTGGAAATTTTAAGAAGAGCAGCCAACACTGGAAAGCACTGGGAATTTTCTCAGCCTCATGATAAAAATGATCAAAGCATAGAAGTCCTGAGATTAACTAACTACACAAGTGCCAGTGTATTCAGCCATGAGAGACCTCATTTCAAACTTCTGCTTAATATGATTCAGATCAAAGTCTCCTTCATTCTAGCTGAATGCCCTAAATTCCATATTATAAAGTAATTCTCTCTTTACCTAAGTGAATTTTTAATTATTCTATATGGAGAGAAAATCAGAGAAGTTCAATTTAAAGTATAAAATACTGAAGAGAGCCTACACCACAAACACAAATACCCCTGAATATAAGTCCTATTTTTTAATGAGAAAACACTGTGGGTTTTCCAGCCTGTTTTAGCACTCTGGAAATCTAAGATCTTGTCCAAAGAGGCCGTGTCACAAAATAAGGGCTTTGGTTTCATCCTGATATAGAATGTGATTTTTTTACTTTGACGGATGAGAGGTGAGTTTGCAACCCTGCTCTAGTTATATATATATAAATATATATATATGTGTGTGTGTGTGTGTGTGTGTGTGTATATATATCTCCACATATATATACACATATATATATATATATTTTTTTTTTTAAGACAATCCTGAAAACATTAAGTAAAATGTGCTCATTATTGCAAACCAATTATTTGCAACCCCAGGCAACTTTATGAATTACATTTTAGTTTAATCTTGGGCTTCCTAGCTTTCCTTCAATTCAAGTGCTAAATTGAAATAGTTCTCCACTCCTGAATTATCCTCAGGCCCCAATATCTCTGCAGCTCGGAAAATATTTCCTGAAAAAGAAACTTAGTAATTGTCTGTTTAGCAAAATAAGTGGCTACAACAATGTGTTTTTTTTTTTTCCCTGCTTCTTCCTTTTTTCAATCTTCCCTTAAACCATTTCCTTTAATCAGAGTTAGTAACCAGGACATGCAAACAGCAACCTATCTACTTATCAATGGGGAGTTCTAACTATACATTTACTTAGGCATTCAAGCTACATGGCAGGTCTCAGCTGCTTATTGATTTTACTGCATTAAAATAGATGGTTTTGTTTAGCATTGAAAAAGTGAACAATTTTCCTGACACCAACCACTTGTTTAATAGTCTTGGAATAATCTATATTTCATTAAAATGATGACTTATAACACTCAAGCATTCTCCTGTCTTCTTAACTATTGATTTAAGGCAGTTTAACACTTCTGCACCATATAATAAATTGGTCTGGACTAGCAGCACTTTGTTATAAAGTCATTCTTAACTATATAAACACAAAATTGGCATATTTTAGAGATGTTCCTCAGATTAGTTTCTGGGAAAGGATCTTTCCCACCAAAATCAAGTCAGTATTTTTTTTTTTTTTTTAAAGCCTCATAAAACTTTTAGGTAAGTAGAAGTTACCACAATCAATATTCATAGCATGATTTATAGGAGAAAGAAGCTTTCCACTAAATCCTGACCGTAAACCCAGTACTGTAAAGTATTTAGTACAGTAATCCATCTCATAGATATTTTAAACTGGGCATTAATGGTGCTCAAAAGTCGAGTGACAGTGAATCAGCTGTATTACAGAGTAGTTAGGAACTTTATTACTGGAAATGATTCAAACATACCTAAGCCCTTCACCCCTTTATTCTCCAATCAGTGACTTCTTATTTTCCCATATTTTTTCCTGATCACTTTCTTAGCTCCTCATATCACTAAAGCCTTGCTTTGACGTGGTGGAATGATTCATCCCTCTTGAACTTATGAGAAGGCAAACAGCAGAAAGAAGCAGATTTCAAACTTAATCTGGTTTATGAGCTGCCAGCAGGTACTCCCCTGCTATTGTCATTCCATTCCAATTCACCCAAAGAAATTAAAACAGATGCAGTTTTGCAGAGATTGCAAAGTTATTTTCATTGAAGTCTTCAGTGAAAACACAAACGAATGCACAGGAGGAAAAACACAAACACAAACTCCACTGGGGGAATTAGTCACTCCCACACTTAGGATGACAATACTCCAAATATGTTGCTCTCTTCCCTCAAGGATTCATGTCTTAATTCAATAGTAGGATTTAGTCATATTAAAAGAGTAGCTACAAATCTGTTGCTTTTTCTTAGGACAGCTAGCATTGCAAAGGAGAAAAATATTCACTGCAGAATAAGGCAATATTTTGTAGATACATACTTTTGCTACTTCTCAAGACACACAAACAGTTATTTCTTCCTTTTTCCCATCTAGAAAGAGAAACAAGAGAAAGAAAACAGCTCATTTTAAGTAAAAAAATGTGATGACTAAAGTTATGTTCAGAAAGAACCAGATGTGGTTTGAAACCTTTTTCCTTCTTAATTGGACTTCAAAATGATGACAGCCCTGAGAGACAGTAGAGTGATATTATTATTTTAGCTTTTCAGAGAAGAACATCAAGAGTGCAGACTTGAAGTCAAGCAACAATCACTTACTCTTTGATAAATCTATAGACAAAAATTACTGTTGTGCTCTAATCACCCAAGATATATTTTCAACTTTCCTGGACAAACAAACACACAACTTTCTCCTGTGCAAGGGAGAAACATAATATCAACAATTCTTCCACATGATCTTACTCTTACACTCACAAGTTTGTGGTAGGTTTGATGCTACACTACTTCACAAGATGTAATCAGATAAACAGTGCTGTTTATATAATGAAGTTTGGAAAATTCTGGGAGGAATTAGCCCTGTGGCACAAGAGCCAAGGAAATGCAGAAAGAATAGAAAAAAATGGCAGAACCAGTGTGACTCATGAGATTCACTCCAATACAGGTTTTTTACATCCATCAGCTGATAAGAACAGAGCAGTGTGATGTCCCACCCTTAAGGGGGTACTCAAGATTCGTAGATGCTCGTGATCAAAAGGAATGACAAAAGTCAGAGGGTCTGCAAAAGCTTATAAATTTTTAATAATAAATTATGCATTTACTATGGAAATTAGTAGAAGTTAGTGTCTGTTAGTACAAGTACAGAGAAGTGGGTTTTGGATTAAGGAGTAGAGTGGAAGGAAATAGAGAGGGATGGATTAACAAGGGGAGGAGAGAGTAAAAGGAAGAATGGAAGAACAAGAGAGATCACCAGTCCTGGCTCCAGCACCAATACAGCTGATGGGGTGTCCAAGGTCCTGGGTACCTTTTAGAGATGTTTTTCCAACCCTGGAGATAAGTTTCTTGCCTTCTATGAAAATCAGTTCTCATGCACAGTCCATTCTTCTGGACTTTTCTGGAAATGGGTTGGAGGGTTTCAGGGGTTTTGGGTGGTCTTGCCCCCCCCCCCCCGCCCTTACAGTCCATGCCCAGTTCTCAGCCTCATTCCTGCACCTGCATTGTGCTGGGTTATCTCCAGGAAACAGAACAAGAACATTTGCTCTGGAAAAGTGCTTCTCTACCTCCATTTGGCCCCTGCTCCAGCCACATCCTGTCCTTTCTCACAGCATGTTCTTACCAACAACCCTTGGCTGGCTCCACAGCCACCCAGCTGTCAGTGTTTTGGACATGAACACTTGCTCCCTCACCTTCCAGGCTTCAACAGAAGGCCACAACCAGTCCAAGTTACCCAAATGGGTTTTATGCAATTCATAGATATTACAATGATGACCCCTGTAGTTAATTAATGAAGTTATTCAATATTACTTCTTCAACCAATCCCAGTGAGAATTAACAAAACCAATCCATGTGTTATCTACCTACTATAAGGAACATATGTGAGATGTGTATTACTGAATTCAGCTCACTAAATGAGGTATGTATTAACATCAGGAGAATAACAGTTGAGTTTTCACATCTGAAACATAAGGGTAAAATATAAAAAAAGCAGGCAAAGCACTCACCACCAACTTGTGCAAAGTGCAGACATATAATGTTCAGTGTAATATTATTTAGTCATTCATTATAGACTATATACATATAAAGACTATATATGTTATAAAAATTCACTTCTTTCTTTTGGCCATTTGATGGTGCTAACTTTCTCTTTACACTCTCTGACTCTTTCCTCATCGTATTTGATTGGTTTTTCTCATCTACCCTGTGTAATCTGCTATGGAGTCCACTCACTCTGGCCCTCACTGTCAGGCAAATCAGACACCTTTTTGCCCTCAGCAGGGCTCCTTTTCCATTTCTGTGGGGCCACATTTTATTTGTTGGAAACCTGAGGCATAAGGAAATAGTGCTACAAAGTTTTGTCTGTGCCTTGGCTCTGGATGGGGAGAGGAGAGAAGAGATAAGAATAGTTTCTGCCTTGAGGTCCTTGCATTAAGATGTCTGTGTGAGGATGACACATGAGCAAAGAATCTCAGTTTCTGTCTTAGCCAGTGGACAGCCAGGGTTTGATTCAGCTCCCTAAACATCCATTTGGGATGGGTAGTTTGACTGAGGGTTTACAGGAGACCCTCCTGGCTCTGAAGCAGCATCTGTAGGACACACAGGTTATCTCAAAGCAGTTCAGATGGCAACACAGGACTGTTTATAGGTAACTGGATAGCACACCTAATTAGTGAAGCCTGGGGCACAATTCCAGCACCCCTAAAATAAACATCTACACTTGTCTGAATCATTATCCAGACTCTAGTGACTGAATAGAGCTCCTTTGAGTAAAGTTGAAACCTACACATCTGGTACAGAAGTAGGTATCTCATCTTAGATGTCTTAATCTCTCACTGAATCTGCTTTTTTTAATGAAACAGGGCCTGGGAACATGAGGATTTTGTGGATGAAGCAAAGCCTACATGCCTACTACCCAAACCCCTTTCTCCATGACCCAGTGCAGTGACCTGAATGAAAGCATATGTCAGCTCTGAAAAATCTCCTCTGGGACCCAATAGTAGGATAACCATAATAGTATCATGCTCTTCTGGGGCTTATATGTCAAGTTTCTCATTCAGAGCTTGTTCAGGTGCATCTCACATTACACTATACCTTTCTGATATACCCTGAATGCCTTTCAGTGGTGTGTTAAGTGATGTAGCTAACATCTGTCACATGTAATTTGTCCTCTCTTTTTAACTCCCCAAGGGAGGCATTATGCATGCAGTGTAGCATTTTGTTTTAGTTAAGAATTCCTGCTTGCTGTTTACACATAAAAGATGCTGGGGCAGAGTTGCTGTAAGATTAAGGTCTCCTGCTGTGGGTTCAGAGCCCTGAGTTTTTACCCTATTTTGAACCTTCACAAAAGGCTGACCTTCTGCTTAGCCATTTGTGAGTGACTTCCCATGAACCATAGTCAAAAGTGATTTACTACTCACAATGTTTTCTCTGTTTGCCTGACTGAGAACACTAATATGCCATTAATTAGCAGTTTGCTGGAAGGTGGTAAGACCTTTTGACTTCTTGATCCATCTGTGATAGTTGCTGTGCATACAGTGGGAAGGCAGGAGCCAAAACTTGTGAAGGGAAGAGAGAACAGCAAGCTTTGTGATGATCCTAATTTTCTGTCACGGCTTGTTCCATTGTATCACACTGGGTTTGAAAACAACTCTGCAAAATGCACATTTTAAACAAAATCTTTACTTGATTTTTTTTCTCTTTTTGCTACTAGTATGTGCAATATTAAAACACATGGTCGATGCTAGAAGCAGAATTTGAACAAATGGTAAATATGGTAAGTACAAAAGATTTAAAGGGAGAAAACCCACTCTTCTGAGCCCAACAAGTCAACTTAGAGATTCTCATGCTTTCCAGGAACACCTGCATATTATGTGAAATTAATTTCTGATCCATTTCAAACTTATTCTGCCACACATCTAAATTAACTGGAATTTAAAAAAGTCCTGGTAACTTTCAGGAAAGTGAAACCATGTAACTTGCTGTTGGGATCCTGTCCTACCTGACACAGCTTTCGTAGAATGATAGAATGGTTTGTGTTGAGAGGAATCCTAAAGATCATCTCATTCCAACTCTCCTGCTATGGGTAGGGACACTGTCTACTTCACCAGGTTTTTCAGGGCCCCATCTGTATGTTTGGGATTGTATATATGCATAACCATACCTGAAGGGATGAGGTTCCAGTGTCTACCACTTTAAACTTTCTTGGAAGTTTCTCTTTTGAACTATGCAAGTTCTTTTTTCTCCGCATCCCAGTGAAATAATTTCCCCCTAGTCTACTCTTGTAACCTCTTGTTTCTGCCTCAGAGGATGGTTTGAGAGGGAAAGAGATAAAGAAGTTTAATATTGTCTTTTTCCTTATGATTCATGGGCATTTATAATATAGTTTGCTGAAATGATAACTCTGTCCTTTAGAATGAGCTGACATTTAAAAAATAATAAAAGTTAAATTCTCCCACATCCACACCTACCTGTATTCCAGGAAGAAAACCTTCAAATTCTGCAGTTAAGATTCATATCAAAATTAGACCCCATCAACTCAGAGCCATTTGCTTTTTTAAGAATTCATAATCAATTCTGCAACTGAGTGTAGGCAGCAAAATCTTTATGCAGGTCTGCTCCATCTCTCTATACTGAACTTTTTCCTACCTTTTAACCTCCCTAAAATGGGAAGGGAGGAGAAAATACAGTCAAGGTCTTCTGCCTGCTTTTCTCAGCATAATGAATCCTCCCCCATGTCCATTTAGTTCATCCCCACTATAAAAATGACTTTTTCAATCAAAGCATTGTACTCCTTCCAAAGACATTAAGCCAAATGACAGAACATGAGCTGGAATGACAAGGACAAGCCAGCTCAGTGCAAGGCAAGGGGGGTTTCTAAAGTGAATGACTGAAAACAAATACATACTAGCACTTTGCTCAAGGACTCTTAGCAAATTATTCCTACAGAGAGCCTGATCTTGGATCAGGAGAGGAGAAAAATTAGGTTGTGAAACAAAAAACTACCACTTTGTTACTTTGCTTTTCTTGCTCACTTGCCGTGAGTGGTTCTGTTCTTTATTTATGGGGTTTTGTAACTTCCATGTGCTCAAAGCCCAGAGAAATTTCAGAAGCTGGAATGAAAAAGTGAAGTTTAGTCTACAACAAAAGGAGGGAGTTTGGTATCTCAGAATGAGAGTCATAGGAACAGCCATAGGGAATGGGTGGATTAATAAACAGAAAATCAAAACTGCCTTTAGGAAGAACATGTCTGATGTTCCTCCACACTGCCAGAATTAGGAACTTATCTAAAGACCTGAGGTAAATGCCTACACAGAAACTGGGACTCACATGCCAATACTGCTGTTTTTTACCAGGTGACATTCTCCCACATCTTCTATTTGCTCTGTCCTAAACAGACAATCAACTGACTTTTTTTGGCACCTCCCTCAGACTAGCAAACACTGTAGCACATCTCTATAAATTCAGTAAGATTCAATTTTTGCTAAAAAACAGAAAATTCTGTTTCCTTTTGCTATTATAAAAAGTTTTATTATCGTGTCATATATTAAACTTCTTTTTTTAACTATAATTTGTCATATTTTCACGTTTCCTCTCTTCTTCTCCCACAGAAATCAAGTTTTTCGATCTTTGTGTGTTCTTCTATTTCTCTATTTTTAAATATCACTTCAGAAAGTGTTAGTTGCTTTCAACCCAATTTATTATAGCAGGAGTTCTCAAATAGACATTGTATTTCTAGAGTTCTCTTGAGAAAAACACCTAGAACAGCAACAACAATAAAACCCCCCACCTTAAGAAACAGCTTTATCTTCTTAGAAAATAGCATCAGTTGATCAAAAGGTAGATCTCTAGAAAGTGCAGAACTGATTATATATAGACAAATAAGCTTCCCTGTAAACAGACTAAACTCTGGGGCTTTAACCAAGATGTGATCTTCAAAGGTACTTGGAATCAGGAATCTATGAATGAAAATACCAAATATTGTCTCCTTCTCCGAATGATTTCTTTTAATCTCCATTACACTCATCAGAGATCTGCACATCCATTTGTCACTTTACAGACACAACCTGAGACCCTGATTCTGTCCTTGAACTTCAGGACTGTCTCCTTCATAGAAGACATTTTTTTCCTGAGCTACATAAAAGCAATAAGAGTAGACAATGCATGGGAAAAGGGTGACACTTTGTGGCTATACAAGAGAACTAAGGACTCTTCATCCTTTTATATATCATTAATTTTGGGTCAATCTTCCTGATACCATTATAATTTAAAGGTGACAAAAGTAGAATGAACTTTGACCAAGATGATATATTTATTTTAAAAACAAAACAAAACAAAACATTCAAACAAAGAACATGAGAAGGATTTTGAGGACATGCTTCTGAAATCACAGCTAAGAAAGTAATTTTAAGGGTTACCACAAGTTTTCTTGAAAATCCATATATGCTTTTTAGGCACTCTAGCAAAAGTCAATTTATGAAATAAGACTTTGGGGAAGATTTTGCCTCTCCCAAAACCAATTTAACTCCCTTTTATTTCTACAGAAAATTATTTTCTAAACAACTTTCTGTGAGCTTAGCCACTTTCACCAGATCTCTAATTTTATGCAAACTAATGGAAGGATCACTCTTTCTGCTGAAAACTTGGTCTATAATCCATAATAGCTAAAAGCCATCAATGCCTAAATCCAGATTTAACTATGAAAAAAGGACAGATATAAATTCTGTTGGTGAGTTTAAAAACAATGTAGAAGACAAAGTAGTGAAGTCTAAAGAAACCTATCAGTCCTGTACTGAACAAATCCAAAGTTGAAAGCCTTCACCTTGATTTTGGTTGCCCACTATTCTACATTTGTAGGAGTTCAAAAATGCCAATAGTGTGAACAGATGAGCTTTTCAACTTCTTGCACTCTTCACACATCTTCTTTTGAACTGGTCAGTGCACTAAATGCTGTCTCTATGCACCAGGGTGCCCAGATATTTTCACTTTTGACAGTAAACACACCTACTGGTGAGTCCTACTCTACTTCACATGGTAAGATCAATCTGGAATGATACAAGGCACATTCACTGGATACTAACTGTTGTGAACAACATTTCTGTGCAAGAGTAACTTTCCAGTTCCTTGTGCCATTGGTAGGACCATTTGACTTGGATATGGTGTAGCTTTACTGCAAATCTCATTTGACTCAAGTAATAGAACTGCCTTCTCATGTTTACATACATATATATATATATATATACACACGTATACACATATATATGTACATACAAAAAAAATAAATTGTATTTGCTGTCAGTGACACTGATAAAGAGAGAGAACTCACACTAAATTGATTTTCATGGGTCTGTTCCTTCCAGGAATAGTATTTCATACTTCTTTGCTTCACAACACCCATGAAATTAGTAGCATAGTAAGTCCATTCTGCAGGGATAAAAATTTGGATGCAGAGTGATTTTAAGTGCATTTTACAATTAACATTGTGGAAAGAAGCAGTAGCTGGGAGTCCTACTTAAAGAGCTGCCTTTTAGCAGATTATTAACTTTTGAGTAGAAATAAAAGAGCATTTGCATAATTATCAAGAGCTAGACTGGGTCCTTGTAGCAGCATTGGACACCAGGCAACAAAAAAATGCAGAGCACTAAATCAGGGGGGAAGCAGTCAAACTCTTCCATATGTACACCCATGGAAGTGTTAGTGTTGCTGAGAAAAGGGAGATTAGGTACATTCAATCCAGCTACCTTTAAGCCCTGGCTTTACCCTGCTGAACCTGTGGACTGGCTGATTTCCCAGTGCTCCCTCTATTTAGTCAAAAGCAAGAGAGGAGCTCTGAGACAGGAGTCATTGAGAGATTCCAGGATTGTGTCTTTTTTCAGTGACTGTCTGTGCTGAAGTGCAGGAACATTTGATGTAGGTGGCAAAGTGCATGAATGGCTTCAGGCTCTAAGTCCCAGTTTTCCAGAGGGGTTTAAAAGACCATTTATTTCTCCTCTTTGCCCTGAAGCATGATTAGTTACACACCAACTTCATTCCTGACACAGGCTTTTCCAATCCTGTTTAAGGACCTCCAGTGACAGAGGTCCTCACAGTTTCCAGGCAATCAATCCTAGTGCTAAATTGGAAATATTTTTTGCTATGCTGCAATTCACATCAAAACTTTCCATGACTGTATTTGGGTGTCCATAGTGCACACATGTCTTCTTCTGAACAAGATATTTAGGAGCCCATTGCAGTCACTGGAGCATCAGACAATTTTTATTTCAGTAATTGAAAAAGCTGTTCAGTCTTCTTGGTTTAAAGGCTCATGTTTATCCTTGTCTCAGCTCTAGAGGTTAATATTTCATAACTGCACACTACCAGGTCCAAAACCTGAAGTTCCATCATCCCTAACACAGTACTAGACCTGAAAGAGAGTGAATGAATTCATATCTTCTAGAGGCTTTGTTGGTTTCTGCTATACACAATAAAGTTTTCTATTTTCACCCTATAATCTTTTTGGCTCATATTTGGCCAGTATTGTTTTCTAACTTACAGATACGTTTTCTACAGATCAGCTACAGTCATACCCCATCCTTTAATTGTATACTTGACTTTTTTTTTTCAATTTTGACACCTCACTCTGTCTCTGCTCACTTAATCTCATTTAATAATTTCTTTCTGCAAAACTGTTTTACCAACTTTCAAATTTACTTTCTATATTAATTTCATTTAGCAAATGTGTTTCCTCTCTCAGGTTCATATGATCAGCAAACTGAAAAACCCACTTTTTTAAATTGTTTGCACAGTTACTGAATGCATTGACCAGTTAAATGGCAGCTTTCTGCAAGACTCCACAAATATGTTCTTTCTCTTTTAAAATTGATAATTTCTTTATATGAATATTCATCAGATTCATTTCGTAGTGGTTCCATGTTTTCATGTTACCATTCCTTGCTAGAATCATCTTGGAGCATGAAATAAACCTTTCTAAAATTGAGGTTTATTTTTCACTATTTACTTTTACCATCTTTATTCAGAAGACCTATAATTTTGTCTTTAAAGAAAATTGCAGTGGTTTGAGGTAATCACATAATTTGGTTTTGTTGGTTGCTACTGGTTTAGCCCTTCAGTTGTTGAGGTAGAAATAGTTACAAAATGTGTGAAATTATTTTAACTGAGAATTTATGAAGTGTTTGCAATTACTTTTTCATTTCTGTTTTCCTTATCCAAAGTAGAAAACTCAGAGATCTTATCCTTTTATCACAACATAAGTATTTCCAGACATCTGTTAGTCATTGACCTTTTACAGGGAAACTTAAGAACGACAAGGACTTGAGTATCAGATCAAGATTTTCCATGATGTTTCACTTACTGCTCAAAGATTTACATCTTGTTACCCTTGATGTCTCTTATACATTGCACTCCATTTTTTTTTTGTCTCTCTGTCTACATGTTCATTTTATTTTCTATTTTTTATATTTATGATCACTTTTATTAATCTTAGTTTCTATTTCTTGTTTCTTTTTTGTATTTGAGTTTAAGCTTTAACCACTTTGTTTCTTCATTAAAATACTGCCCTTCATGTGCAATGGAATTGCTTATGTAGCTGCTTCATCTTTTTTCAAAGTGTCACACTTCTGTCAGTCATCTCCCTTCAATTCACCTTTTCTGGAATTATAGCTAGAAGTCATCAAACACTACTAATGAGAGAAAATCTTGGCACACAGGGCTGTGTCACTTACTATTTTCATTTTCCCTTTTTTTAAATGATCCTCAGTCAATTCCTGTTCATAGTGCAGTCATATGTTATTGCCTCAAAGTTCTGCTGCAGTAAATGAATTGCATTATTAAAGTTTTCAAATCTTTTAGTTTATCTTCATTCTTCTCATGTCAGTGTACACATACCCAAGATGTTCAGCACACTGATTATTTTCTTCCTGCCTCTGATATCCTAAACCTGATGTAAATGAGTCAGTCCTCATTTTCCATGAGGTAAACTGCTCCCTAAACAAACTGCCCATGGGAAGTGACCATGCAGAGGTAGAAGGTGCAAGTCTTCATTACATGCCCTCACATGTGACCCTTGTACCCAATGTAATCATTTGACTCCAGGCTTTTGCTGAGGGGGCCACACATTTCTCCCAGCTTTTCCACCCAGTATCCAGCAGTAGTTCTCTTCCATGTGCCACTATTTGTTCAGAGTCATTCCCATTCATGATTTTGGTAACTCCAAGAGCACATAAAGAGAAAAAACCCCTTTGATAATGTCTCACATTGAGGATCTTGGGATTTCAAGTACTGGGAAAAAAAAGAATCTTTCTGAAATCGAAAATATTTGAGCTGTCTCTTTGTGTTTCTTCTCAAAGACAGTTGCTCTGAATCCCACATTTCTGAAAGAATTAAACTTTTTCTACTCTGTCACAAGGACACAGTTTTAATCTTCTGTCAGAATAAATATCTTGATCTCAAGGTTGCTGATAAGGACAAAGTGCATGTTATGCATCAAGAAAATTACCATTCAGCTCCTTTTTTGGGGATTGAGTGGGTATATATGATTAGATCTTAAGCTCATAGTACTGTTTGATCTACTCAATTCCCACAATATGGTAGCTAACTTTAACATCTTGTGTTACTGGGTGACTGACTAAAAGCAAAATGTCCCAAATATTCTAAAGCATCACTTTCCCTTCAGAAAGAAGTTTTGGACTGTGTGATTGTACCAGAAAAAAAGAGAACACCTCAACACATTATGGTTGTTAATTAAATTACTGAGATTTATTTCAAATAATAGAATATGAAAAAATACACCATTATGTAAAAAATTAAGGGAAAAAAGTCCCAAATGAAGGTATGGTGTGGCTGTCCAAGTAAATCCTGATTTGGATTGCTCTGATTATTTGTACAATCTATCCTGAAGTCTCAGATTATTACAAACTTTGCTGGCAAGATAAAAGATATCTTTTGATTACAGAAAAAAACAAACAAACAAACAACAAAAAAACCTAAACAAACAAACAGCTAAAAATTTTCCTTTTATTTATTTCTGTGCAAGAGGACACTTGATGTTAATAAAGCAAGAATTCCCTTGTCACATTATGACTCTAAATCACCACACTAAAAATTATGCACATGATAAATACAGGTAAATACAGATGCTTAAATTATGTGGCTATGTCTCCATATTCTCCTTTGAGCAGTCTTCTAAGCTAAACATTTTAATTTGGAAGAAGTTTAGATCAGTGGTATTTGCCACTTTAAAAATATGCTAACGCTTGCACTAACAGTGGCAAGCAATGTAAAGAAATAAGTAGCAGATTAGTAGCTGCAATGATCAACAAGAATTATGTTTCTAATAGCAGATTTGCCTGCTTTTTTATCAAAATTTCATTAAATATGTACTGGCAAGATTTGTCTTTTGTTAGCCTCAGGCTATGTTTCCATGGCAGCCTCACTGCTGGCCATTGCATTTCCCCTGCCAGCTGTACATTTTCACCTTTTTCCTTACAAGACTTTCTGTAAAGGTCTTATGGTTTTACAGTACAGAAGAAAAAAAAAACCCATAAAAATAGTATCTTCCTGTAAGTTTAATGTGCTGGTGTTACTCAAAGAGTTCAATTAGAACAAGAAATGAGGGAAACAAATGGGAGAATGAGCCTGGATCATGTTCCACATGAAGAGGGCAAGTCAGGAGCTAGAACTGCCACAGAAATACAGATTCAGAAAACTCAAGGAGTTCAGGTCAGTTGCTGACATTTAAATTTCTTGTGTCATTCAAGATGCTTGCACACCCAGCCAAACCTCTGGAGATTTTACTGCATCCCCCACAGGTCCTGCTGCCGACCAAGTGTGAACATCTCCTGTGCCCCAGGCTCTCTCAGACAGCAAAAGGCCCCCATGTGTCAGCAGCTGAGTCAGACCCAGGGTGTGCAGGCTTTCCTCTGCCCTCCCTAAATTACTGCAAGTACCTTCTAGGCAAATGTGCTGGCTGCAGAGGTGACCATCTACTGCTGGTGCACCCATCTTCAACAGTCCTTCCCACCCCAGCTTCAAAACTCCTTCCCACCCCAGTTGAAGGAAGGATCTTCATATGAATTTGGACAGACTGGAACAGGCTGAGCAGGGAAGAGGTGGAATCACCATCCCTGGAATTGTTCAAGAGGTGTGTGGCAGTAGCACTTGGCAACATGGTTTAGTGGTGAACTTAACAGTGTTCTGTTCATGGCTGGACTCGATCTTAGAGGTTTTTTCCAGCCTTAATGATTCTGTGATTCCAAAGAAAATCCTTGCACTAAAATATAGTGCATGATCTAACTGACCAGATATTCAGCTTAAAAGAATTTATAGCATTGGCAGCAGAATGCTGCAGTTTCAACTCCATCTACTCAACACTGTTTACCTGGTGTGCAGAGCTTCATGCAACCAGTGTTAAACACTCATTTTCCACAGATGTTTTTGAAACAAAAAAATTAATTTCCCTCCTTTCAGTTTTACTATAATGAGCACTGTGACCAAACTCAGGTCAGGACATTTAATTTTATATTATAAGTGAATGTAACATAATCTAATAATAGTCTAAGCAGTGATACTTAAACAAATGAGACCCGTGTTCATTAAACATTAGGAAGAAATTATTTCTAGTGAGTGTGATGAGACATGGGAACAGAGAAGTTGTGGATGCCCTACCAAGGCCAGGTGGGATGGGGCTTTGAGCACCCTGGCCTAGTGGAAGGTGTACCTGCCCATGACAGAAGGCTGGAACTAGGTGATCTTTAGGGTTCCTTACACCCAAGCCACTCCATGATTCTATGATTCATGTTCGCTGTGCACTTACAAAGAATTTAAAAAGCATCTCAGGGAAAAAATAAAATAAAGCACAAAATAAAACAAGGGAAGAAAGGTTCATAAATTGCTAAACAGAACACATTCAGAGTGAAAATCATCAAAAGGTTTAAATATAGAGCAGTGATATATCCTGGCTCTAGGAAATTTAGATTAGCTTGCACGTTATTGGAAAGAAATAAAGTGGATTTTGATGGATTTAGTCACTGCACCCAAATCATTATTAAATGCATATAACATTTCATCACTCTAATTCTCTCCGCTTTGGAGTCGCTTGCACTGTGATCATGTTATATTTTGACTCCTCGTGCATAGTCTATTCTAATCTATTTTACTTCCTCAGGAGATCTCTCCCTTTAATGCAAAGGAAAGCATTCTAAGAGGAAGTCATGTAGAGTTTTTCCCAAGGTATAACCTTTCTCTGCATGTCTGATCTATTGTAATTCTGTGGCCTGTTCCTTCATTTCAACCATCAAGCTAATTATAGTCCCATTGTACCTTGCTGTATAACCCTGAAAGAGTCCGTCACACTCTGCCTGGCTTCTGACTTTTTCAGGCACTTTTTAATCCTCTTTCTGCTTAACTTGTGAGATCTGAGCCTTGATAGGAGGTCACTCCCTAGACAGCAGACCTCTGAGGAGTGTTCAGGTGTCAGAAGAAACCTTTGCTGTCAGTTGTGAGCAACCTTGTACTTTTCTCCATCACTCAGAGTCTGATTCCGTGCGGCACGAAACCCCTTCCTTCTCCTGAGCTCTGCAGTGGGATATAAGAACTTCTTAGTGTCAGATCCCACACTTCAGGCCTGTCAAACCTCCTGCACTAAGCACCCAGTGCATATTCCTGCCTTTTATCACAGTCCTTTACTGTCCTACCTGTAGCTCACACATTAACAACCTGCAGCAATCTGGCCTCTTTCCTGTCCCATATGCCCATACCTCTGCATCCAACTCAAACAGCCAGACAAAATATTGGCTCTAAATAAGTCTGAAATTACTCTGAGGAATTAAACACAATGGATGCTTTGCAGCCATATGATGCTATAATTCAGATGCTGCCAGAATCCCATGATAGACCAGTTTTATCTCATTAATTAGGTGTGGGTTATGTTTTTGAGATATTTACGTTAATTCTTTTGCTATGTCCATGCGACTTCTTTCTGCTTCATTTTTAATGTGCCACAGAACTTACATGATCTGAAATAAAGAAAACAGGATGTGCAATCATGTCAAGTGTTATCCAGCAAAGTAGCAGAGAAATAGCTGGTTCCACAATAAAGTGGAACAGAGTGAAGTAGGGACTGTGCCAGGCAGGATATGAGGGTAGAAGAGAAAGTACAGCTTTAAATGTTGGAATAAAATAAGAATCTGAAGTAGACAATGTCAATGCAGCAGGCCTGAGCAGAAGATCTGTGAAAAAGGGCAGATCACTGAGACATATAGGCTTATGGTTTCCAGGATATTAAAATTAACTATATCAGGACTAGATAAATTGAACTAGATTAGTTAATTGAATTTATTTAATTGATTTAACTGGATAAATTTACTATATCTGAACCAGATAAAAGAAATTGAAAGATGTTAATCTTACTGGATGTAAATATTAAATTGATGCCCAGGTGCCAAATTAAAAATAAAATTTAAAAAATGCTAAACCAATTACAGCAGATCTAGAGACATCAGTGTAAACAAGTAACAACAAGAACAACAAAAATCAGAATTGCAGCATTGTTGAAATGAATGTATCCAGGCTGATACACTGGATATAAATGAATTTAATGAATGAAATTAATGTATCCAGGCTGGATACATCAGATAGAGCCGATATAAGGGAAGATATACAAGATACTGAAAGCCAGACCCAGTCTTTGTTTTGATTTTATCAAAGTCAAAAATAATAGAGTTTAGTGTGACAGATAGAAGGTCATTGGATTTCTTTTCCCAAAAGCAATAAATTAAGTTACAGTATGTGGAGAGACAAGACTTTGAAATGTGTAAGGGATAACGTGGCGGTGGCCACAGGGGAGTAACAGCACTGCTTGATCATCTTAAATGATCTAGCTTGAAAGGGAACTTAAAGACCATTTGCTTCCAACAACGCTGCCACGGGCAGGGGCACCTTCTGCTAGACCAGGTCTTTCAGAGTCCCATCCATGCTGGCCCTGAACATTTCCAGGAAAACATCAGGATGCACATGAAGGGGTGTAAAAGAACATATCTTGCAGATATTTTGTGTTTCTCTCCTGAGTAGGAGATAAGTGGCATTGCTCAAGGGAGTTCTTTTGCGGATTTTGGAGAAAAAAAGGGAAAAGGTGTGCCAGTCTCTTGACCAATGGTGAAAGGGAAGTCAGGGTAGTCCCTTGTCTGTCAAGACTTCTGTCTTGAAAAGAGAGGGAGGCAAAGCAGTGTTCTTTATTAAAAATGCCATATATGAAACCTAATTTTAATTATCACACACATGGAAAGTCATACAGCAATCCTAACTACGAGAAAGTGGAAATAAAGACTAATAAAATTTATTTTGCACTAGTACTGACAACACTGAGATAGCTATGCTGTGAGAGCTGTTATATGGCTGTTAATGCACACATTTGTTGGTGTATGTTTTGCAAGTAGAAGGTTGCATACTAATAACTTTACAACTTATTTATCAGCTCTGGATGATTTTGAGGTGGGATTTTGTTAACTCATATTTTCTCACATTTCTCGGAATATTGTGTACATGTGAGAGGGAGATTTATGGATAGGAATAAAATGTCAAGGATCTGTGAAAATCAATATTCACATATTTCATAAAGAAGTGGGAGATACTTGAGAAATATTTTTGTATGTATATTGTGTTAAAGCATTTTGACTACAGTAAATCAAACTTTTCTGAAGTGAAGTTGTTCATTTATACCATTCTTGATTAGCTAGGATCTCTTGCACCCTTCAGCAGAAACAGGGCCATTTTTAAGTTCAAAAAACCTCGATGATCTCAGCCTTTGCAGTTTCATCATACCATGACATTATTTAATACAGCATTGTTGTTTCCTGATAGCAATGTTTCTCCTGCAAAGGAGGCAGTAATTAAAAAATAATGATGTCTGTGGTTTAAGTTGTTTGGTTAGATTCATATAGCATTTCAAGAGAGTAATCTGTTACAGGAGGCTTAAGGACTTGTTTACATGCCTGCTTTGCAGATACCAACTCTCTGTACAGTGAGCTCACAATCAGGTCTGACATTTTATCAGGGTTCAAGTTCATCATGTCTTGTTACTCTCTTTGTGTAATTATTTGTAATCTGCCCAGGTTATCCCACTCTGTTGTACAGACACTCTGATGTTTCATTTTCTTTTTGCCATGTTGAATCACCATTCAGTCACAAGTTTTGTATCTGACTTTCATAAAATTATAGAACATCCTGAGCTGGAAAGGACCCCCCAGGATCACTGAGTCCAACTTCTGGCCCTGCAAAGGACAACCCCAAAATTCCCACTAAGTCCCAGAAATCATCTAAATGCTTCTTGAACTATGGTAGGTTTAGGGTCATGACTACTTCCCTGGAGATCCAGTCATGTTATTGTTAGGGTTTGGACAATTTTCTTTCCTACTCATCCCCATACCTTAGGTGTCTGCATGGCAAATAGCATGCTCCTTATGTGATGTGAAACTGGCTTTAAACACTTAGAATCCTTAATGCATTTCCAGGACACTGGTTCTCCAGAGTTCAGACACATGCCAGCCAGCTTTCCTCTCTTCTGATTCCCATTAAAATGTGCATCACAGAGTTTGTTTAATTACCTACATAATACCACAGCAGAGTGTTAAAAAATGTCTGGACCCTCACACAATTGTTCAAATGAGCTTCCACCAAACATTTTTTGTTTATCCATGCATATTTCAATCTGCCAGAAGGGAATCATCAAAGAAGCGATCGTTGTCATCACTGATGCCACACATCACATAGCCAACCTAAACTCATACCTCATGATTCTTGATAATGAGGAGTAAGCTATGAAAAAAATATGAAAGAAAGAAAAAAAAAAGCAAATAGCAGAAAATCAAGTACTGTATGGTTGAGTGGGTGGCACTTGAAATGCAATGCAAGCAATCCATAGTCATCAAAAGCACTGGGCTACTCAGATCCAAAAATATGGCCAGTACCAAAGTGATGTCTCTATACAGAGGACTCTCAGTGTGGAAGCTCCTTCTCTGTAATTTGAGAACAAAGAAATTACAACATATTTTATGTCCAACAGGAAAATAATTGTAGAAATCTTACCTTTTTAAAAGTGTGTGGATTTTTTAGCAGAAAATGTCAACTGGAATACTTCAGTTTTCATTCAGTGAAGGCATTTTTATAGAAAACTTTTCTTTCAGTAGCTTAGTATGTACTAGGTACCTAAATAAAGGAAAAAATAAAATCTCTCCTATGTGACTCATCTAAGTTTATATGGAAAACAAACAGCAACAGAGGTTAGAAATAAAAAAAAAATTCCCCAAACATTGACTAACAGTTTAACTGTCTCTAGTTTACTGGTCTCATCTTTTCACCTTGGAAATATGATTTAGATGAGGAAGAATCTTTCACTTGCTTGCTATAGGATAAAATAGGATTTCCCAGTGTTATGGCCATTCCCTTTGAATTTGCTAATTTATTCACATGCACATACATACACAAACAAAGCCTCAAAAATTATACAGAAATAAAATATAGTTTTTGAGTTTATAAAGAATATTATAAATAAATAATTCACTCACTGCCAAGGTAAAATTAATCTCCTGGGAATAAACACCGGGAAGGAAAGCACTCTGACAGATAAGAGAGAAGAAGCTGTTTCTTTAGTCCAAACCTCCTACTAATTTTCTCTGTCTTTCACTCTGAGTTCCCAAGCTGGTTTTTAAAATCTCTGGCAGAGCATCAACAGTGCAGTGGTGAACTAAACCATCCAGTCACTTCCATCCAATTAGACCTGATTTATTCCTTTTTAAAGGGCCAACTATGACAATCTCAGCTTTGGGGGCTGATGGATAAGGACTCTGATGCAGTATTTGTACCATTTATATGGTATCAGAGTGTTTCACAGAAAAATCGGGGTTGTCCTATTAGAATTTTCCTAAAGAGATGGAAATATCTTTGATTTTTTCAGACTTTTTGGTATATTCTTTTCAGAGGCAAATGACTTTTAATAAGCTTAGTTAAATGTACCTTGTTCATGGCTTTCTTTTTTAAATTTATTCTCACTTGGTGTCCATCTAAGATGTTCCAATACTGCCAACGCTTGCTTCCTATTTCCTACACTGGATTTTAGATTCCACTAAAAGAGTGCTTTGTCTTTCAGCATCTAACAGTATCTTCATGACAGCCAATGAATAACAATTTTGAAGTTTTTCACCAGGCTGTTTTCATGCCACCTTAGACTTGACATTTCTTAAGGGATCCTATCTTCAGAAGGATACATTGGGAAAAAAATTTCAGACTGAATATAAGGAAAAAGCTTCTCCTCAGTTTAACTGTCTCTAGTTAGAATAGACTGTCCTGCCAAGTCATGCTGTTGGCCACCCTTGGAGAATTTCTAGACCAGAGTGGACAATGTTCTAAAAACCTGTGTTTGGCCTCACATCTGACCATGCTTTAATCAAGAGGTGGACTAGATGTTTTCTTCAGGTCTCTTCTAAGCTGAAACTTCCTGTGATGCTACAAATGAGGGTCAGTAAGACCAGGGGACTAACCTCAGAGTTCTTTTTATTGACTCTGCCTATGTTCCATGAGGACAAAATATTCCCTTTATCAAAACTTATTGATTATTTTGAGGCAAACTCAGTGGGAAATCTCCCTTTTTTTCTGTTGGAGGCTGAAGCACATGATAATTTGCTAGCAACTGTGCAAGAGTGTGCATTTTCCCACTGCCCATCTCAAAATAAAAGTCATATTGGAAAAATCTAGGATGAAGCAAAACATCAAGATGGCCAGTGATGAAAGAGGTGAAGCTTTATTGAAGTGCTGTCTGGAACAAAGAGGTCTAAGATGAATTCTTTTCTCTCAAGTGTGATACCAGTGCAGAAGATTTAAATGTCTCTACATTTCATAAAGCCACCTGTAAAGCAGAAACAAGGTATCATTTCTTTCAGCTTAACACAATGAGACTCTTCATATAGGCTGTCTTCATCCACTTATGTGCAGAGTGTGTAGCATTTTAAAGTTTGCCCCAGTCCTGTCTAAGCACTCCAGATGCTGCTGTAATACTGAAAGCCAGGAACTGGGGCAGAAAAGGGTACTGGGCTCAAGCTAATAGAAAAAACCCCAAAGTTTTAATATGACCCACCAGTCTTTTCTTGGTGTATTACAGCATTTCTGGTAGGGAAAGGTTTAGAAAAGTTAGAATTCCAGTACTAGTTTTCTGGCTGTTAATTGTATTTTGTTGCTACTGTTGTGAATGCTACTGAAATAAAGATAGAAGGGTACACAGGGAAGTAGAAGACAAGATGGCCTACATGATCCTATTCCTTTCCTCGGGAAGCAACGATTATTTCCTCAAAATATTCTTTAAAATTTAACAGAGACATTGTGGGGTTTTTTTTGGATCAATTAATGCATATTAATCTCAGATTAAATAGCAGAATAATTTAGTGGTGATATGCCAGAATTGGACCAAAAAATCTGTGAGTATTTCAGTATTTGCTATTACTATTTCTCTGTAGTTTCTCACAGTGAGTAGATTAATAGCACTGATCTTCTCCGTTGGGGCTTGGCAATGGAAATCGTTCATAGAGCTCTGTGACCTGGAGGTGACATTAATTATCATTAGAGTCTAGGAATTGCACTGACAGGAAGAGGAATGCTGTAATGTAATTCCAGAACCAGCACCTTTCTTAGATCTTTTTAGACACCTTCAAAAAATTTCCCCCTCACTCTGAATCTCTCACTGCATCCTTTTAGCACATCACTTTGTATCATCCATCAGAACATAGATGACACATCTTTTTTCTCCCTTGCTTTCCTCTGGATGACCCTGCTTTTCTCTTTTTTCATGAACTAAGACTCCTATGAATTCCTACAGTCTTTCACTGTAGGAAGACAGTCTTTAGCAGGCATTTGTCTATAGGTGGAAACCTTTCACTTATCTCTAATGGTCTCACTACAGAACACCACTCTTCTCCTGAAGTGCAGAGTGGAGAAGATTTCTCAGTGCCCATTTGTATCCTCCTTAAAAGAAGTTTTCTTCCCACCTTTCCTAATCACTATCTTGATATCTGAGGATGTTTAATACAGCATAATTGTGCTGCATAAGAGTGACACAGGCTCTAACCAGACTGTAGATTTTGTTTTGTAACTCTAAAACTTTTCTTGGGTCAGGTCTTTCAAGCACAAACTTCTCAAATGGATACTGGTGTTCTGCTAGGTGTTATTCTGTATCATAAACCTCAAGTTCAGGGCCAAGTGCAAGGTCCTGCATCTGGTTTGGAGCCATCCTAATATCAACAGAGACTAGAGAAGGAATGGACTGAGAGCAGCCCAGTGTGAAGGATCTGGGGGCACTGGGGAATGAAAAATTGGACAAGATCCATCAACCTGCACTCACAGCCCACAAAAACAACCACGTCCTGGACTGATCCCCCAGGGGGACAGCAGCTGAGGGAGGGGATTCTGTCCCTCTGCTCAGGTGAGATCCCATGTGCAGAGCTGCATCCCATGGTTTTCCCAGCACAGGGAGGATATGGAACTGCTGCAGTAGGTCCAGAGAATGATCACAAAAATTATCAGAAGGCTGAAACACCTCCCCTGTGAAAACAGGCTGAGAGAGTTGGGGCTGTTCATTCTGGAGAAGAGAAGCCTTCTGGGAGACCTAATAGTAGCTTTTCAAATTATAAAAAGGATTTATAGTAAAGAAAGAGAATTTTTTTTTTTTTTTACAAAGATCTGTAAGGATAGAATGAGGGGTTTAAACTAATAGAGGATAGGTTTAGATTGAACATAAGGAAGACATTTTTTACAGGGAGAAGCTGCCCAGAGAAATCCTGGATGGGTCTTTGATCAATCTGATCTAGTGGGAGTTGTACCTACCTGTGACAAAGGAGTTGGCATAGATGATCTTTAGTGACTGCATTCAACCAAAACCATTCTATGATAATTTTCTGCATTTGCAATCTCAACCACAAAATACTTCACACTGTTCACAGTTATGTTGATACTTTGCCTATAACCACACTAAAATAGTATTGAGGAGGTTACTAAGACATTATTTCTTGGTTTTGGGTTTCCTGCAGTGTTTAATGAACCACATTAAACCTTCCAGAAACTCAGATTTTTAGACAGATGCACATGAGTTGAAAAGCTAAACTCCACATTTAATTGGGGACCTGCATATTAGCATTGTTTATTGTGAACCTTCTAGGACAGTTTTCAGTTTATGCACAGATTATTAGAATGCTGCTTACTGCTACCCCAAGTAGGCAAATACAAAATATTTCACATAAAAAAAACGCTCTGTAGCTCTTCCTCTGCATTTGCCTTCTTTGGATTAACAAGTACTGCTGATCTGTATAGAAACAGAAATCCTCAGAGTCCATTTTAATGATTTGCATATACAATACCCCACTAAAATCAAATACATTATTTTTGCACTCATAAGTAATCTAATATCTTGCTTCTTTGACCTATAATCCACGTGTGTTGTTTAGTGTATGCTGTCACAGAGCCAAAGCCTGTGGTTAGTACTTAATTAATATGCTTCTGTTATGCACTCATTAGCACTTCAGTTAAAATCTCCAGATGCTGGAGATAAATAGATCCATGAAACCAATTGCAGTACATGTTCCAACCAGCCAAACAGTGGCATACTTCTCTGTATTGGATAATATTCAATTAAAAGCTCTCTTCTCTCAATACTGGAAAAACAGCTTTCATTGTTTTAGAGTGGTCTTATGGATAACAATGGATGGGAAGAGGAAGAGAGAAGAAGAAAAGGAGTGAAGAGGGTAAATCTTCACTTTCTTGAAATTCCGTGGGCTTTCTTTTTGTTGTTTGTTATAGGACAAAATAACATCTTAAATCACTAAGTTCCAATTAAATAGTTTCCATTAAGATTGCAGTTATGCAGCAAAACACAGCTAACCTTTGAGTTATGGAAAAGAATATTGGCTTATTTGCCTTTTTTAATGTTTGTTTTGATTTTTTTTTAATTACAAGGCTTTCATGTAATTTTCAATTAGATAGTTTCATGAGTCTGGGACATTTCATGTGCTTAAGAGTCTATACTAATTCATTATTACAGTTGATTTCTGTTGTTATTACTGGAAAAGTATTCAGCAGTTTCAGAAATGGGCTAAGGCTTCTTTGTTCTAGGTATTGCAGAAACACAGGCAAGGAGACATTCTTTGCAAGATGATTTTACTGAGTGAAATGTAAGAGCTACATGTAAAGATGTAGAGATTCAGACTCTTACAGAAGAATATGCTGGTGATTTCCACACAATAATTTTCCATCTCTTCTCTGAGTTTCATCAATCCTATAATGGTTTAAGTTGGAAGGGACTTTAAACATCAGCTGGTTCCAACCCCCTGCCCTAGGCAGGGACATTTTCCACTTCATCTGATTACTCAAAGCCCCATCCCACCTTGTCTTCAGCACTTCCAGGGATGAGACAGCCACAGCTTCTGTGGGCAGCCTCTGCCAGTGCTTCACCAGCCTCACAGTAAAAACTTTTTTCCTAATATCTAATTTGAGCCTACTGTCTGTCAGTTTAAAACCATTCTCCTTTGTCCTATGACTCCATGCCCTCTCTCCAGCTCTCTTGTAACCCTCTAGATGCTGGAAGATCTCACCAGAGGGGAGCTGAGGAGCAGGATCCCCTCCCTCACCCTGCTGCTCACACTGCTCCGCATGCAGCCCAGGATGGAGCTGTTTTTCTGGGTTGAAATTGCACATTACTGGGTCATTTCCAGCTTCCCATCCACCAGCACCCCCAAGTCCTTCCTGGCAGGGCTGTTCTCAATCCATTGATTGAGATCAATGATTGTACAGGCCCAGCCTGTGCACGTACCAGGGATTGCCCAAGCCCCAGTTTAGGACCTTGCCCATGGAATTGTTGAACTCCATGAGGTTTGCACAGTCCTTTCCTGCCTGTTCAGGTCCCTCTGGATGTCATTCCTAACCTCCAGCATTTGACTGCCCCACACAGCTTGATGTCCCCAGCAAACTGCTGAGAGTGGGCTCGATCACACTGTCCACATCTCCAACAAAGACCTCAAACAGTGTCAGTCCCAACACCAAGCCCCAGGAAACACCACTCATTTTTGGTCCCTTGTCATATCCCTCAGACAGTATTGATTTGGTAGATGCCTTAGGTGTCTCAAGCAGAACCAGCCACCTTTAATTAGAAAAATAAATTGAGTGTTCAGAGATCCTTTCAGTGTTTAAACTTTCTGCTCCTTGTCCTATGAGACCAATGAGCTGGTGGACACTAGTGAAATAAACTGAGTGAAATCTCTTTTGAGGTAGAATTAAGAAAAACTTGTCTCTTCTCAGGGAGCTATGACATCTTTTTTCTCAAATCTCGTCAGGATATCTGCAAGAAGGCATGATCCTTTTATATAAAAAATTTCAAGTACAAGCCACTCAATTCGACTCATGCATTAACTCTTTGAAAGTCAGTGTTCTCCACTTCTTTATCATCAACTCTGTCAAGGAAGAGAAAGATAACTTTTCAAATCAAAGTATATTCTGTGAGTCTATCAAAATATTAGATTTTTTAGATGTTCCCAAGGCAAGAGTCAGTAGGAAAAATGCTGAGCATTTAAGCTCTGAGATGGAACAATCTGGTCCAAGTGCCTTTAGACTAAACTGAAAGAAGTGGACCTGCCTGTTCCCTCTGATGCAGAGATGAAAAACAGGGCAGTAAGATGGAGTAACAGTTTCACTTTGTGAAAAAGGAAGAAACTAGTCTTTGGAAGCAAAAAATTTGAGAAGGTGTGCAGAGCTGAGGAGACATTTGTCCAACCCTGCAAACCACCACAACACCAAGACTGAACTCAGCAGATTACTGTAAAATGCACCTGATCACTTTGAATGTGCTGTTTAAAAGGAACAGACATAAGAGTCTCAGTTTAGAGTGGAAGTTTCAAGGGCAAGTGAAGGAAATGGATGTATGATAGTAAAGAATTTTCCATATATATTAAAAGTGAAATGAGGTGTCAGAGAAATATCAGGATTTCTGGTAGCTTTTCCAAAGCTACGGCTTTGATCTGTGTAAGGCTGATCCTTCTCTAACTCTTTTTCTTTAACTCTACATTCTTTCTCAATTAGGATATTTCACCAGGCTTGTTATCAGACAGTTATTCCCAGAGAAGTTATTTTTGCATTTAATCCACAATGTCAGGTGACTGAGCAAAATGCTTAAGGGAATTGATTACCATTTGTTAACTCTATGGTTTGGTTTTTCCCTTGGTCATTCTTTCTTGCAATAGATAGGCAGACAGACATGTTGTTTATTTTTAATCCATTTATGTATTCTCATAATGTCTTGTACACTGTCATTGTATCTACAAGTTACACTTACTAGGCAGACCAGGTCTCATACAGGCAGAAAAATATGTATCTAGTATCCTTTGGTTTTCTTTGATATCCATGCATAATTTTCAATGGGAAAATATACAGATCAAAAGTAACTTAAAAATGGGGAAAAAAGAATTTCTAGGTTTAGCCAAACTTTAAAAATTCACTTTTCACTGTAGTTCTAAATTTTAAAAAGTCTTAACTCATTTGGGGCTTCATTAATTCCCAAGAAACACTGTCTTAACTCTAGTTCAAGGCTTCTTTTCAAGCTTGTTCTGTTTCAGACCTCTTTTCTCTGACAAGTGTTCTCAAACTGTATTTTCTATCCCAAAGGTTGAATTATGCTTTGGGCTGGGTCCAGTGAGCCAAAGCTCCTCCAGAAGGTTATCAATAATTTACTTGCAGCTTCTACTCCTTTGTCTGATAGCATAAATGCACTGGAAATGACTGCAGCAAGGTACAGCCAGGAAATCAAACCTTCCTGCTGCTGATGTGAAAAGTGTCAACCCAGGGCTGCAGGAACCTTCATGCCATAATTTCTGTGTGACAGTGACATTATAGCCTACTTCACATTGAGATAAAAAATGGATATTATTAATGACTTCTGGCACAGATAATCTGTAGTAAAACAAAGATACATACATACATACATACATACATACATACATACATACACATATTTATTTATTTATTTATTTATGTACATATGGTGTATCATAAAATCATAAAATCACAGAATAGTTTGAACTGAAAAGCGACCTTCAGGATCATGTAGTTCCAGTCCCCTGCCATGTATGAGGACACTTTTTAATAGACCAGGCTGCTCAGAGCTCCATCCAACCTGGCCTTGAACATTTCCTGGGATGAGGCACCAGCACAGCTTCTCTGGGCAAGCTCTGAGTAAAGCACTACCCTCTGAGTAAAGAAATTCTTTGCATTATCTGATCTAAACCTGCTGTATGACATTTTGAAGCCATTCCCCCTTGTCCTGTCACTACATCTTTCTGTAAAAAGTCCCTCTCAATCTTTCTTGTAGGTTCCCTTCATGTATTGAAAAACTGCAATTAAGTCACTCCAAGGCCATCTCTTTTCCAGGCTGAAAAATCCCAGTTTTCTCACAGGAGAGGTGCTGTATCCCTCTGATCATCTTGGCAGCCTGTTGTGTTGTATTTTTATATGTTTTCACTGTAATCATTCTGTACCTTGATTTATCCCAGTTCTCCCCTACTATAATGGTTCTCCAGATGTTGCTTCCTCCCTCCTCCTTCCTGTCAATCCCTTGCCTCCACTCCTTGACTCATTAATAATCACTGAGTCATTCCCTCAACCCCTCCCCCGTTTCCTGTCCGTCACTTGGCAGTCCATCCCTTCCCCCTAGAAACTTCTATTGAGGGCATTGAGTGATTGGTTCAGATACCAGGGTTTCTCCCTCAGAATACTCCTGTGGGTTTTCCCAAGTTCCTATCTTCCCAATTTCCACAACCCCCTGTTATCCCATTGGCTCCCTGTCAAACCCCTCCCCTGTTCCTTCCTCCCTTTATAAGTTATTACACTGTTAAGCTCAGGGTCTTCGGCTGGAGGCTCCCCTGGGCTTGGGATCTCTATATTCCATCTCTGCAATAAATCCAGATTTCTACCTCCGTCCGAAGTCCACTCCTCCTTCTGCCGCCGTCGTGCCTTTGCCTCACCCGCCAAGGCGAGAGCCTGAGCCCCCTCCTGCCTGCCCTGGAGATCAGGAGAGTGTCCCCCGCTGTAGCTGTGCCACAGCCGGGACGCTCTGAGGTCACTCAGAGAGGCACAGTGACAGTGGCTGTATGGAGTCTTTCCAACAGGTCAATGTGCTTCAAGTTCTGGGGCCCCCAGGGCTGGATGCAGCACATTCCTGGCTCATGGAGTACTCGTGTAGTACGTGTGTGTGTCTGTACACATATATATATATATATGTGTGTGTGTATATGTTAATTATATAATCATTAAGAGGTATCGTCGTCATTTCCTTCTCTATGAGTCATTAAGAGATATTGTCGTTTCCTTCTCTATGAGCCAATTTGACTCAGAGAGGAAGACTCTGCTGAAAATGTGTCTTGAAATTAGACATTTAAACTATGTTTGTTCTCTTGGGATGGGAATCAACACGTCTGTGGTTAGGATACTTCAGGAAAGCTCTGATGTCCACAATAGGACAGGAGGTCTGGTATTTGGGACTGCTCATTAAAACAAAATAGATTTTAAAAACCTGGTTTTCAAAATAAATTTCCTCCTAAGTCCCTGATGTCAGCAGATTTCTCCCTTGTGATAAGTCCACTAGCAGCTCAAAAAGAATAAATAAATAAACATGAAAATTCCTAGCTGCTAATGAGGGCCCAGAAGCAGGACTGGAGCTTGATACATCACCTTTGCTGCTTGATTTCTCTGGGAAGGTTCCAGCCCCTGAATGATGTCAGCCTGAACGTCTGGCTTCAATACCTGAATTTCCATAAATTTTGCAATCAGCTCTGGAGTCCTGAAGGGGCTGTAAGGACTTAAAATCAAGGATTCAGGAGAGCTGCAGTTGTGCAGTGTGTGGGAGAGCCTCCTGTTGGTCTTATCACTGTGTGCTGGAGCATTAAGCTGCTGCTGCACTCTCCAGATTGATGGAAGAGCCCTGCGACGCTTCTTCAGGGTGCACTTGTGTTAATTGAGATAAATATTCTTCTGCAAGATGCAGCTGGTGCTCAAGGAGTCCTGGAAGATACATTATCTGATTTGAGGAGGCCCATTTCTCATGATTTATTTTCATGTTACACAGTACTGAAGGGCCAAGTTTTGGGTTCTGTGTCAGTATCTATAATTTTGGCAGCAACCTGGTGCTCCTTGTCTCAACAAACTTGTTTTCTAACCCCCATGCCATTGTACTCATGACTGCAGCTCTGTGGGTTAAACTCTTTTTGTGTTCTGAGATTTTGCATGGAAGAACAAGCTCAGATGGAGAGTTGTGCTTAGAGAAAGCATCAAATATAATTGCTCCTTCCTTGAAAATGGAATATTTTCCTTATCTTTAGTCAAGCTAAGAGACACATCAGCAGAATTGCCCTGTGCTCTTACTTCTTCAAATGGCAGTATTTCAGCTCATGAGAAAAACCAAAAGGAATTTCAGGGTTTGCTACCCAATGTCCACCTGTCTCCTGCCTTCTGGCCCCTAAATCCTCTAAGTTTCCTGAACAATCATGAATGTGGATCATATACTTTGGAAAGAGGAATCTGTTTCAGTCCTCATTCATCAGTCTCTTCCTGTTTCTTCTTCTAAGCAGTACTAAAGGTTTACAATCCATGAATCAACTTTCATATAAGACTGTTGGAAATCTAGGTCATGAGAATTACCATCATCTGAAATTCATAAATAATTGGGAGGAAAAAAATCAGTCAGAATACCAGGAGAAGCAAGCAGATTTTTTTTTTTTTTTGTACTTTGATTTGGCATATAAAACACTAGAAGTAAGGAAAAAATTATATTCCCAAATAATGTGAAGCACATTCTGTTATTTCTTGAAAATACACTTCCCATTGTTCTTTTTTCTTCCATGAGAAACAGAAATCTCAAAAAAAACCATGGAAAAAGCCAGTAGATAACTAATGAGCTGCTGAAGATTGAAAAACTCTTTTCCAACAGCATCAAAGCCTGTGTAAACACTGGTTATACTAAAGGTTAAGTGTCTTCCCAAGTGTGAAGTCAGCCGTGCAATGGTCTGTGGGATGAATAAGAGCCCACCTGATCCTTTCCATGACTGTAATTGAGAAGTTATTTCCCCATCTGAGTGTTTTATTTTAAATTATGCAAAGTTGCCACTTTCTCTTTAGTAATACATAAGCAAGGGAAATTCAACAGATGGTGTCACACCAAGCAGTACCATCTTATTTGAAACTACTTTAGCAAAAATTGAATTTGGTAGAGGCAGACACATTTTGGGGCATGGCTGTTTTAGTTTTTATTACTTCTGTCTTAAGGTTTCTTTGTAGATTGAATTACTAACTTAACTTTCACACAATTTCCACTGTAATTTAGCTGTGCTGCTGCAGTGCAAGTTTTCTGTTCAGGGAGTGGATTTAGCACATTGAAAAGACAGAGGGATCTAGGGGATCACATAAGAGTTTTATTCCAATGAAATAAAATTTTCAATCAGAAAATTTATTTCACTGTATTTAATCATGTTTAATTTTGCATAATACAAACAATATAAGAGATATTAAGATGATGTATTGGCCTTTCAGGTGTCCTTGACCTGGGTCTGACTGGAACACCAGCTGTTCCAGAGCTGTATTTTACACTTGAGACCAAAAAATTCACTAATAAAACATTTGTGTTTTAGCTATTGTTGAACTCTTTTCACATGACACTAAGTGCTGTGCTTCTCACTTTGCCCCACATTGAATTGACTGTGGGTGAACAAGATGTTGGGAGAACACAAGAGCTGAACTAATTGAAGACGTTGAGGGAGGTGATTGTGTCCCTCTGCTCCACTCTGGTGAGACCCCACCTGGAGCATTGTGTCCAGCTCTGGGGTCTCAGGACAGGAAGGACCTGTTGGAACCAGTCCAGAGGAGGACTGCACCACCAAGATGATCCAGAGGGACAAAGCACCTCTCCTCTGAGGAAAGGTTGAGAGATTTGTGTTTGTTCAGCCTGCAAAAGAAGAAGATTTGGGGTGACCCAAGTTTGGCCTTCCAGTACTTGGAGGGAGGCTACAAGAAAGATTGAGACTTTTTTTCAAGGGTCTGGAGTGCCAGGACAGTGGGGAATGGCTTCAAGCTGAAGGAAGGTAGATTAAGATTAGATATTATGATGAAATTATTTCCTGTGGGGATGGTGAGGCACTGGAACAGTTTGAAAGAAGAAGCTTTGTCTGCCCTATGCCAGGAAGTGTTCTAGGCCAGGCTGTATGGGGTTCTGAGCAAGCTGATCTAATTGAAGGTGCCCCTGCCCATGGCAGGGGTGCTGCATCTATTTTATCTTTTAGGTCCTTTCCAACACTGGCCATTCTACATTCCTGTGATTCTATCATGTTTCTTGCCATATGAGATAAAATCATAGAATATCCTGAGTTAAAAGAAATCCAAAATGATCATTGAAGTCCAGCTCCTGACATGCATGTCAGTAAAAAGGGAGAAAAGTGGATTTAGGGAATTTAGCCATCTATTGTTCAGGAATTGACTGGGATTTGGTCTACTCATAGGAGATTGTGAGCAATTATCTTTGAATCTCACATTTCTTTGGAATACAGAGTTAGCTTCATATTGTGAATTGGACATGGTTCAAAACCTGTATTCTGCCTTCATTGGAGGCCTATTGGTTTAGTCAGTGCTCAGTTTGCTTTTGAAGTAGATTTTTAATGGTATCATCATTAATGTCATCAAAGACGGTTCATCCATGGCACCATTCCAAAGAGAAAGAGGAAAACATGATGAAAAGTAAAAGCCTGTGATCTACTGGATCAGGAAATACCTAGTGAACAGTGGAAAGCAAAGGACAAAAATTTAAAGCTTTTAGAATTTCTTATATATTAAATGAAAGAGAAGGTTTTGAAATTATCATCATCCATCAGGACTGTCAGAGGAAAGAAAGATCTCTTCTTTTAACTCCAAATGAGTCTGTTGTTTTCCTGATTCCTACAAAGGAGTAATAAATACTACTGATTCACTCTCTGAATTCTTGAAATTATTGCTCAGATGAGTATCATAAGAATGAACAAAGTAGTTGTTAATCTTCTGGGTAACTTTGAGGGACACAGTGGTGGTGAATGGACCACTCGCCATGTCCATCTGTCAAGTATTCATGAACAGATGAAGCTCAGTAACAAGCAGGATTGAAATTCAAATTATATTGTTCAGTGCCCTTACTCTACTGACATTCAAACAGACTGTCAGTAAACAAGATGTGCTCTCACTCAATTAATAAATTCTGTCTTTTTTTTTATTTTCTGAAACTCATGACGGGACAGAGTCCTGATGAGACATGTCCAACTCATAAATATAAATGTGTGTGTGTGTGTTCCTTAAAGTTGTGTACAGCAGGAAGCCCCTTCATCAGAATATTCTCTCACTTTGGGTACAAATACCAGCCCACTCCCAAAGAAGGCCTATAAAGGACAAGGCTACAGCTCTGCTTAGGGAAGGACTGAAAATCTTCTTGGCAATGACACAGTTGTGGGTATTGGTAGAGCAGCCCTTTGTACAGTTTGACTTGCTTCAGAAACAAGTGTCCCAATCAATTCCCAGCTGGCACTCAGGGTTTAGCACAGTCTATGGATTATTTCCAATAAACACCTTGGATGAAGGTACATGATTGTTTAGAGTAATGGTGTTAAACAAGTGCTAACAACAGGAGGGACACGGATTGTTACATGGCAGTTGGCATTGGTGGCAGATAAGACTATGAATTAAGAGTGTTTAATTTACAAAAAGATCTTTAAAGTCATCCCAGAGTCCTTCAAAGTCATTCCTGTTTCCAGAGGACATGGAAACAAGCTGTGACTGAAGCAAAACAGGTTCTGTAGTGTATATAATGGCATCCGTGTAGTGTGAATCAAAGGTGTTCTTGGCTCTCTCTGTAGTGACTTCAGTAACTTCTGAGTGATTTGAGTTCAGATAAGTGAAATATGATAGCACCTTATCATATTTTCTGTGATTTTGTTTTTGGGGTTTGGGTTTTTAGCTTTAGTGTTCTGTTGTTTTTTGATTTTTTAAAATAAATATGCAAGAAAAAAAATTTCTGTCATTTTCCACTTTATTCTGCTGAAGCAGACCCTGGTTAATTAAAACCCATTAAAGCATAGCTGTGAACACTTATAAACTTTTAATTTTTGATATTTTAGTAGCATCTTGTTTTAAACAATCTCTGCCATTTGCTGATTAGTTTTCTCTGCTGTTTTTGTGGTCAAAGAAGATAATGTTGAATCAAATGAGCCTTGTAAAGGAAGAGGTAAACAAGTTGACAGTTTTTCTGTCAATGTAAATGGACATAAACTGCAGATGCCCCTATCTTTATCTAAATGGTGCTATACAGCATTGTATATAATACGTTGCACATAATACATCATTGTGTGTTTATAGTTTGGAAAATATTTTGTTACGCAAAATTTCATGGAAACAAAAGATATTTCAGCAAAGGAGAAGAAGAACACCAAGTCATAGTGCCATGTTTGATCAGCCTTGCAGGTATATTTTTCTATTCTGTTAAATAAACGATAGTCATTCTCTTTGGATGAGTGAATAATTGCATATTTATTTTAGTTGAATTTGTGTTAGCATAGAAAGAAAAGTAACCACATATTTGAGCAAGGTTATGGCATTGGTTAATGTGAAAGGAGGTTTCTTTATCTAAAGTAATCTAAATTGGAGCAAGGTTGTAAGTCAAATAACAAAGGTTCACGACAAAGCTGTGATATACTTAATTTCTTTTCTCATTAAAGAATGATACCGTGTCCTTAGCAGACAGTCACTTTCTGAGTATCTCAGGAGATCAGATTAATATGGAGCTAGTAGTAAAGTGCTTAAATCGACTCAATCAAGACCAAGTAAAATTCATTTTAGGATTATTAGAATGATAGAAGGAGAAATTACAAAACTCCATTCGTATAGAGATTTGTTTTATTATATGCTTCAGAAAAAAAGGAGGGGGTGAGAGGAGGAAGGAGAACTAAAGTGAACTTTCCTTTTTTCTTGTCAACTTTTCACCACTTTCCTAGAAGATCTTGGAAGGATGGCTATTGGTTCTTATTTATTTATTTGTTTATTTATTTATTTATTTATTAATATAACCCCTGGACAACCCTAAATCCTCCATTTTTTCTCCTGACTAAAATATAAGCAAGTCACATACCTCTTTGTACAGAAGATTTCCTCCTTGTTAAACTGCACTAACAAAGATTCCCTATCAGGAATTGCCATCAGAACATAAGTAGGATATAAATGGTATATAGGACTTGGAGCAGCTTCTGGCCACAGGTAAATTTTGCCTTCATATTTTAAAGGCAGTATAAGGCAGGATGGAGGGAAATATGCCAAGGTTATGTTTAACACTTCAGTTAACAGGTAGTATTTTGGGTTCACAGGAGGCAGAAGACTCCTTTTACAACAAGACCACATGTTCTTATACTTTGCAAAACAGATTTGCACATTTTTATAGCATCAATATCGACTATTTTACTGCTGGTTAATTTAGAAGAAACACAAATGCTCACAGTTTTATGGTCATAAGTGCAGCAGGAACTACTAGTTTTTAGAAAATTTATTTTCCATCAACATTCTGCCATTCTTTAATGAACTTTAGGGCATTTTATTTCCATCCCAAATTGGTATTGTTCTCTTTTTGGTCTTGGTTCTAGTATAAACCAGGGACAATGCCTCTGTGGTATAAAATCATAATAAAATCCATAAAAATAATTGAAAGAAATTCCAGAATGAAAGACCAGGGCAAGAAAGTTCTCCTCAACCATGTACTTGTGAGCTGAGAGGTAGACCATGGCTTTTCTACAGGATGTCATCTTCCCCTGTTTCACAAATCCATAAACTCTCTCACTGAACAGATCCCATTTGTTCTCCTCAGTGCCCTTTAATTGCCCAGTACTTTTGCATTAACTTAATTATTTAAGTACTTCTCAATCCCATGCTGTTGCATGTACAGATGCTATGTGTATAATACATTAAACCTGGATAATTGACTTACATTTAAGTGTCACCAGTTGTGTAATGTTCTGTATCTGGTTTATATTCATGACACCATGAAGAAATGAAATGCTTTGTGTTGGTAAACAGACCTTACTTTTATTGCTGTTCAGAGCTGGAGCAATTTGGGAAAAACCTCCAGTACCAAAAAAACATGGAGCTGTGGAAACAGCAGCAGCAATAACCACTTGATCATCTGCATCAGTGTTTCCTGAAATTGTAAATGTTTTTCTGTTAAAACCATGAGAAAACAGCAAGGACATATTTTGAGACTGACATTTTCCTGTATTTAAGAGTGTAGCTACTTACTGAGCCAGGAAACCACAGCTCTAAGGAAGCTCAAAAGAATTGAAACATTAGTGGCTGCTTATTCCTTAATTACTTGAGGTCCTTAGTGGCCTTCTGAAAAACAAACCAACCAGAAACTCTTCAAAGGCAAAAAAACCCATCCAGCAACCTCTGAATCACTTTCCTGAGATTTGTTATTACTTTCCATTTATCTTACCCAAGTGTTGGGATTAGGTGTAGACTCTGGATAAAGACAGAATCAATTTTAAGGCCTTATGGCAGCTGAGATATCAGGTATAAAACACTCTTTGCAAACATTTTCACAATATTTCTCAATGAAATGAATGCGTTGAGTTCGAGATGTTAAATTTGAATTTATCAGTCAAGAATGTCTGGCAAAGCCGAGAGGAGTCAGGGACAATTTCCATCTGAGACAGGTCCTCTCTGTGCATTTCCCTTTTAGTAATTTGCCATAAATGCACATTGATCAGTGAAGGCTGGACCTTCCTCTCCCACAGCACAATCATTCACCAGGGGCCTGTCACAGTGAGATGGTTTAATTGGGGAACACAGTGTGGCCTAACCCAGTAGGAACTGAAAAAACCCACTTCTATCCTCACAAAGAAAAAGAACCCTGATCAAAATACTGTGTTTATTGCATTTTTTTGATTCCACTCAGTAAATTAAATCCTGAGATTAGATATGCAAAGCTTGTACAAGAAACGTATGCTTAGAAAATGGAATAAAAAATTTTATGTCTAACTGAAACTCACACATGAAAATTCACGTTCAAGTTAGGTTAAACATTAGGGAATAGTTTTGTCTGAAGAAATAACAGAAACAATAGCAAAAAAAGCCCATACTCTGTTCCATTTAATGCGAATAAAAATAAACACCACCCAAATTTAGAAAAAAAAACAGTCTTAGAAGATTTTAAAACTGCAATTTAAAGTTGAAACCAGAAGTTACTTTTTGTGTATTTTTCTTCTGCATTTCTCTGAGAATAAGCACAAGGGAAGGAGTGTGAATGTTTGCCATTCATTTTTGGGTATGGCTGGTGAGCAATTACAGCCTTGACTGTTGTTTTTAAGAGTCTGAATGTCTCATCCCACTTATCTTCAGCCACCTGGGACTGAATGTATATTGGTAAATAAAACAGCACCAGGGTATAGGCTCAGGTTCTAGACTGTGTTTATCTTGAAATAACATCCCGTGCCAGCTAGTATGTTCCCAAACACTGCTCAGTTGGTTCAGAATCTATCATGAACCAGAAACAAGACCCAAAAGTTCAGTAATGCACCAGGTTTGGCTCTTTACACAGGATCTTACACTGACCCGTCAGGAGGTGCATTCTCAAGCACCACCATCTGCTCAGTCCACGGGGCTGTAGCACACGCTGTCAGCTTTGTGGTGTGAAAACACCACTGTGAGGGGTTGCTATACAGCTGTCATGTTATTTATGATACTTTGAACTGAAAAAAAAAAAAAAAAAACCAAAAAAAAAAACCACCCAGAAAAAGAGACAAGAAAAAAATGTTTCTTTATGACTCTAAAGAGGCAGTCAGTGTTTTAGTACAAATTACTAAGCATTGAGATGGCTTGTCAGTGTAAATATGCCTCAGAGGCAGAGAACTATCCCTATTTAGCAGCATATATAGAATAAGAATGTTATTTACCTGCCCATCACAGTAATTCTGTGATGAATGAGAAAAGAGGAACTTCTGAGTGATCAGTTACATCCCACCCATATCACAAGTATATCTCAGCATGGGATCTATCATTGTCTAGAGCTCTCTTCAGCTGGCTGGGGCTGCCTCCAAACAGGCATGAAATTTTAGATTGGCAAAGTTAACAGAGTCAAGTCCTCTAGTTTTGACCAGTCTCATAATGTTATTGAATGGTTTCCACTTTCCATTCATATAACGAAAACTTTTCCCCTCTCCCCACATCTGTGAGTTCCTACTCTATCTGGCATCATTAGACCAGATTACTCTCTAAGCAGAAAGTCAGTAGAAGTCATGTTTGTCACATAAACCCCAAATATACACCACTCCCATATTGAGAGGAGTGAGGTGTTAACATCTGTCTTCTGTGTGGGGAACCACCCAAAAGGCAGATTTTTTTAGTCAATAACCTGTATTTAAGAAAGTTTGACATTTTATAGAATTAGCAATGCAAAATTAGGCAATGGCTTGCACAGTTTGCATGGTAAATTAAATGCAGCTTTTTTACTGTATGTGAAATTCACCCACTGATGAACACAAAACCTCAAGTGCTTGAAGAGCAATGGAACTGCTTCATAAGCCAAGTTTATGCATTATTTACATTCATTCCAGGCTGTCACCCTTCTGCCCAGTGAGAGTAAGATTTCTTCCTGCTTTTGTGGTTTCATTGACTGCTGTATAATTACTCCATGAGCTAATTTAACCATTTCTTTTCTACAGAATCCCAGAATGGGTCAGGGTGGAAGGGACCGCAGTGGCTCATCTGGTCCAACCTCACTGATCAAGGAAGCTCATCCCAGAGCACAGGCACAAGATTGTGTCCACTGGAATATCCACTGAAGGAGACCCCACACCCTCTCTGGGCAATCTGATCAGTGCTCAGTCACTGCACAGGAAAGAAATTATTCCTCATGTTGAGGTGGAACTTCTGTGCATCAATCCATGTCCATTGCCTCTTGTCCCATTGCTGGGCAATGCTGTTCCTGAGGTCCCCAAAGTGCATTTTCTGTCTTCCATTTCATTTGTTGTCTCATGTAGTGTCATAGTTTCCAAGCCCTCATATGAGACCTGCAGCACTTGTTGATACTGAGCTGGGAGATAAGGAGATTCTAGTCATGTAAAAATAGGGGATTGGCAGTCTGCATGGTGTAAATGAAACATCTTGTAAAATGAAACATCTTTTTTCTTCACTTTGAGCCCATGTGTGAGGATTGAAAGCATAATCATATTATTGAAATCAGGGGAAGAAATCGCACATCTAAGGTTTGACTTATGACAAAAAATTTAAAAGATTACATTGCTCTTGCTCTGTTTCTCAACTTCTGATGCAGTGTCTCAGGCAGGTAAACCTGCTGCTACCCACACGTATACATATTTCAAATGCAGATGAAATTGAAGGAATACTGAAGGCACATATCTGATAGTAGACTGTGGGTTTTTTTTATCAGTGGTGGAATAGAAAAAGAGTCATAAATGAATCATATATGTTGAAAGACAAAACTCTTGAAAGACTGAAAAAATTCAAATTAAGGACTATATTCAGCAACTGATTGAATGAAGAATAAATCCTGGGTTACAGAAGTGCTGCCCTGATATAATCTAGAGGCTGACTTGTGAGGCTCAACAGATTGAGGGTTCATTTGTATTGCACATACTGCTTACTTTTGTGGTGCAGGATGTGTAATACAAATGTGTACCTTTACTGTGAACAAAAATAGCAAATGAGAGTTCATTATACCCAAGGACAAAAAATAAATCTGCTTTGTGAAGAGAGCCAAGTTGATATGGGGCTTTTCATGCTTGTTATTGGTATTTCCTAGCATTTTTCCTATTCACTCTTGTGGCTGTTTTTGAAGGCAGGACACTGGGGTAAAAAGGATGCCTTGCTGTACAATCTTACTGAGAAGGATTAGGTAGGGGAAGGTATGAGCTCGCCCTTCTTATGACATCAAAGACTGACTAAACCTCTGCCATTGCTCTGGGACTCAAAAAATGAATGTAATTGTAATTGGAGGATGGAAAAAAAATTGTTTGTCTGTCCCCTTTACTTTCCCTGAAATAGAAATAGCCCAGAAGGATATTCTGCCAATCCAGTGGTGTGAAGCGATACTCATACTATTCCTATAGCATAGTCACACTACAAGGGAGCTATAACCCTGGTTGTAATTCATAACTATTTTCTTTCCAGCTACCCCTTTTTAGTAAATAAAATGTTACCCTATGTAGAAAGGTTCTCCATGGTTATCCTTTTCACTGTGAGAGCTACCCAGAGGCTCTGCTGAGGATGTTTCCACAGGATTGGAGCACATGGCAGAGCTATTTGCTGCCTTGAGATTGCAGGACTTTGAATTACAACTTGGGGCTCCTTGTTTTACATACAGGGTCAGTCAATCATAACACCACTCTCAGGCCTGACTCATAAATCATAAATTGTCCAAGGTCACTGCTTTTTAATTTGTCACAGTGTATTGGGTTTGGTAATGTTTTGGTCATGGAGGAGCTGCAGGGGTGGATTCTGTCAGAACAGGGCAGGAGCTGCCCCCTGTCAGGCAGAGCCATGTCCAGATGGGTTCACCCACCAAATGTCCACCATCAGGTCAAGTGTTCCCACATCCATGGAGGGAGTGCCCCCCTCCACAGCCCTGACTTCATGAGCTGCTTCAACCAGATGCATCCAGTTATATTGTTAATTGTTTTTCACAGTGTAGCTTGTGATATTCTTTATCTAAAAATCACAAAGATATTTTTAGTGTCCTACTCATCCTGTAAAAACTTTTGTTTAGTTATTTCTTCAAACCAGGCAGTGATGGGTGCCAAACTCTTCTCCATGTCTGAAATCATTACTAGCACTGTTAGCTAAATTGCTAAATACTTAATCTTTACTTTCTGGGTAAAGATTTAATTTTTGAGACATGAGCCATTTAAGGAATAGGAGGGTTAAAGTTTTGACATTTTAGTTTGTTATGGAAGAAAAAAAAAAAAAGAAGAAAAAAACTCCCTTCCATTCTTTACCTAGGTTATATAAATGCAACATCCATCCCAAAGCTCACTGGCACAATCTTTTCAGTATTTTTTTTTCATTAGATAATTTACACATGTAATACAGAGAGAATAAATTTAATAACTAAACAAATCATATATATCCATGACACAATCTGTGTATATTTACATAGAGTGGTACAAATAGAAATCAATGTTTTTTCTGTGAAGGTTTTGATTTTCCTTCATCATATGCTGAAATATTTGACCTATTTCTCGGGAAAATCTCTGGCCAGTGAACAAGATATTAAGATTTTTCTTAATGATGTTGCTCAGTGGAAGAGTTAAAATTCCTATTTAAATGCAACACTAAGCAACTATTCAGAGTCCAGAAAAAATACTATTTAAACACTTTCAAATGAAAATATTTTACTATAATTAATGCAAACATTCTGGTACACATACGAGATTAATTATAAAATGGTGTATTTGTCATACACATAAAATTTGAAACTGTTTTCTCTTCAACTGTGTCTTTCCTGCCAACAAGTTTCCCAACCTGAGCTAAGTTATGCTGCCGTGTCCTGTGTTCGTGCAGCAGTTACCCTGGGGGAAAATGACAATTTGATACAAAAACACAGTCAGGGATATGAGGGTGGCAGAACCATGTCTCAAAACAGGAGTCAGACTCTGAATACCAGATCACTGATCATACACTAAAAATATCCCTAAAATATTCAGATGAATATATGAATGTATTCATGATTACTTCATAACAAACTTGTTGCATTTGTTTTTATATCTCTAGGCCATTTTACTGCTTCTGCAGCTCTTTGTGACTGCAGAGAGCGACAAGGTAAAATGTGCTTATTTCCAAGTGTCCCAGACATTGAGAGATCTTAACCTCATCAGAGCATTGGATTCTTTTCTGAACATCATATCCAAGCATATGTGAACATAAGGATTTCCCCTATGAAACTGGGGAATGAGAAACAGCTTGGAATTCAATTTTCCCCAAGAAAATATGCTTCAGAGAAATTATGTTCCAAAATATCAAAACAGTCAAATATTTGAAATAGTGATTTATTGGGCATATTATATTTTTTCTGATTTTCTTATTTTATTTTTAAAAAAGTTTAATGATACATTTAGTGGTGACTGCTGCATCCTGGGGTCCAAAAGATGTGAACTATATCACAAGAGAAAAACAAAATTACGTGGAGGTGCACAAGCAGACATGGTATCTTGAAGAAAGTCCTCTGTCCCACATGGATAGGATTCCTCTGTCCTCTGTCCAGAATTCTGTCGAGATTGAGGTGTCACTGTTGAAGAGAAATGTGAACTGGCTGGACATAATAGGAATAAGAACAAGAGTGATCAGAGATTCTTAACCCATTGTAAGGAAAGAATTAAGTAAGTAAAAGTAAATGGAAAAAAAATCTTCAGTGATTAAAAACATCCCTGAGAAATAAAGAGGGACTGGATCAGTTCTTGTATCTACCACAGACAGGAGAAGAAACAATGGATCAAAATATAAGAAGAGACATTAATAGTCGACATTTTTGAGATACTCAGTGGGCACATAGGAAATATTTCCCATAATGGTTTCAGGCTTTTTCAGTGGCTGGAAGTTTTAAATTAAATTTGAACATAGTGTACAGAATACTACAAGGACATCTCTCCATAGTTTAATAGATGGAAAAAAAATCTACTTATTTTCTATGATGTCCTAATGAGTTTAAGTACGACTTTAAAAAGTCAGCTGGATGGTATGTGTGGGAGTCAGGGAGGAAGGCCGACTGCCCTGGGAGACAACAACTGTTTAAGAAAGGGAGAAGCAGTGGGGCAGACTCCCATGATTCTATGCTTAGTTATGTTAATCTACATCAGTCTGTTAAACCCTGTTCACTCCCCAGTTCCAGAATGTTCCACGCTGTTTGCTCCCCCATTGGTCCTCCGCTGTTGATCCCTCCCATGTGTTCGTTTCATTGGTCCAAGCCCTGTCCTTTCCCTTCAACTCCTCCCCTGAGCCCCTGCCTGATTGGACCCTCAGTACCCTGATCCCTCCTCCCTTCCCTCTGTTAAATACTGTATTCCCCTTTGCTCTGGGCTCTTCATCTCTGGCCTCCCTCCAGCGTTCGGTTGGGTCCCTGCACCTTTCTGANCTCCTTTACCTTCCCCGCAATAAACCGCTCTGGAATCAGCAATGTGGAGAGTCCTCCTGCTTTCTGGGTGGGATCTACATTACACTGTCCGGGCTCGGACGGAAGGTGGGCTGAGGGAGTCGCCCCGGTTTATGCAGGCGCCCTGAGAGCGCCGGTCCAGGAAAGCCTCGAGGAGGCCACCCGCAGCTATGCACGACCAGGAGGTGATAAAATGCTTAATGCTAGTCCAGTATTATATGTTGAATCCAGCTAAAATGGATTTCAGTAGGTTCAGCAATTTTTAGCCGCACAAGAGAGTAGAATAAAAAACCTTTAAATGTATCTGTTCAATGATCTCTTAATTGCTTGTAAAAAATCTAAGCAGTTTGAAGAGGTTTCACTTCATGTTTATTTGAGAGTCAGAAATTCTAATCATCCTTTTAATTCTGATCAATATGAAAAAAAATCCAGGAAAATATCTAAAATTGTTTCCTTAGAAAACTTGTACATTTTCATTAGATTTTATAGATTGCTATCTCTTAACTGGAACACATGTTTTCTTTCCCAAAGCTTGTACTGAAGGAATAGTAACATAGAGATACAAATACTTCCTGAATTCCTAGAACTTTTATTTGAGAGATGAGCAACAACTCAGTCATCTCCAGAACTGAAGAAAATGTGTCAATAACAAATCAATTAGTTATTAAATTCTTTTGGAGGGAATTAAAAAATAACATTGGTAAACAATATTAAAATATACAGGTTGCATTTAATATAGAGAGGGTTTTTTTTTGCATTTTATCAGATATAAATGAAAGTATATGTAAGGAAAATAGTTTCTATGACTTCTAGAAATGTTTCACAAATGTTTTAGATTACTTAACCAGAACAGAGAACAAAAAGAAACTCCTGGATTACCAAAACCAGTCTCAATGCTATCGCAGACAACCACAATATTCAATGCCTTCACTTCACTGATAAATACCTGTTTTAGGATTCAGGAGAGCTTTTTATTTTCAACTATCCTGCTGAAAAGCTTTTTAGGACCTCACAGCTGTGATAGAAAATATCTAATTTCCATTCCAAATATATTCATGGCCAATAATAAAGAATAATCTCACATTTTATCGGTGAGATAATAAATGTCATTTCTCTGCAACAGGATGAAAATCAACAGAACAGATTGTGAATCCCTTAAGATTGCCAAAAAAAAAGCTCAAAGTAGGTAGCACTTACCATTAATGTATTAAAAAATAATATTGTTAATTTTCAAAATTCTTCATAGTTTTTCTCAAAGTCTTATTTTGAGCAGTTAAACTTTTATACAATGAGATTTAACCTATGACATTGCTTTCCACTCTTTATAACAAGTCAGAACATATTCTTCATAGGAAGAAATTAAATTATCTGTAACGTGTTCCCAGTGAGTAATGAGTAAGTTATCTGGTTCTTTACTGCAAATATTTGTATCATGTGTTGTCTATTCTAATAAATTTCACATCATACTGCTCATGAGGTGCCTTCAACTATGGAAGTAAAAGTGCATGTAAGAAGAAATTAAATTCAGAAGGAAAATATATCTATAGCAAGTGGTAGCCAGTTTTAAACCTCTGGTTCCAAAAGGTTTGTATTGGTTTATATCAGATAAAGCCAAAGCTTGTTGTTTTTCTGTCTTCATTTGTATCATGCTGCATAATGTGTTCATCATCTTAATCTTCAGGCAGCATAAAGAAAATGGAGAGCGACAGTTCTATAAACCCCTGGCTGCATCTTGTTGTCCACCTAACAATGAAGTGTCTCTTTCAGAAAGAATCCATATTACTGAGTGGTTTCCATAAGGATATTTGCAAGGCATTTCACATTATTTCATTACTTGAACACTTTTATGAACCTCATATTATTCATCGTGGCTTTAGACTTTACCTCAGAATTGTTTTCTCGTGGTCAAAGCACAGGGCCAAGACTTTGGAGACATAGATTTATTCCTCACCATATAATAGCTTTCCTGGCTTTAAATTATATAAAATAAATTTTTCTTTTGTCACCTATAAATTTCCATCATTATTACTTTGTAAGGGGCAAATTTTGTTATATATAATAAATGTCTTTTTCTGCTGTGTTTCCCTAGAATAAAAGACAACAGCAATTACTTTAATGGAAAAGCAAAACATTTAGGTCCTAAATTAGACAGGAGAGATTTAAGTCTTTTATTTTTGATTCTCCATTGATGCTCCATAAGGCACCAGTATTGTAACAGGTGCTTTCCATATTAATTGCTGCTTCTGTTCAGAGCAACAGCTGCCACGGGAAACCTTGTTCAGGTGGCTGAATTTGTGAAATGGTCTGGTAATGAACTACACCTCTTCATGGTGATTTTAAAATTTTGTGACTTTGACTGTTCCTAGCATACTCGGTGTGTGTGCCAAATTTTTGATACATCTTCTTGTGTTCAGCTTCTGTTCTCTTTCATCAGTTTTGTTATTTCAGAGATGTTCATAGCAGAATTTATAGTTTCTTAATTCAAACAATATGAAATATCAAGAGGGTTTTTTTGTTGTCCCGTTTTTTCTTCCCTTCAGGATATAATACATGATGTCCTGTGTGAGGACATTTAAATACAACTTTTGAATACAAATAATTGAGCATAAACAACCATTCCTCACTTCAGGGTTTGGTACTGTTTGCTGGTTGGTTTTGGTGTTGTTTTTTGTTTTTTTTTTGGGTTTTTTTTTTAATGTCTCGTTTTAAGAACTCAGTAAAATACTTGAAAACTAGATATTTTGCCTCAAAAATACTAAAAAAAATTTTAACAAATTCTGTGACAGCATCAGGAACAATCTGCATTTCAGTAACCTCAGAGGAACTCTGACTCTCAAATTTATGCTATAATTATTCACCAAGGAGGTGCCGACGCTGTCTTTGAAAAGTGGGTCTAAATTGAAGTTGTGTCATTAGTGCTGAATGGCTTTCTGAGAGAGTGACAGCAGCAGCTTGAGTGGGAGACTGAGGGTCACCAAATTGGATAGTGCACAATATATATTATTCAAATAAATGGGGGTGTGAGGATAATATCTGCATTACTCTTCCCATGTGTGCCAAAACATTTGTACAGACAGCTTTTTGCTGTTCCAGGAATCCCTCCAGCACTTATTATAAGGATATTGTAAGGAGTTTCTGTAAGCTGGAAACTCAGGTACCCTTCCTTTCTCTGGAGAGGAAGAAAATTCCCAGCTTTGATAGGAAGAGTCTAGTTTTCCCAAATTTTTTTGAGCCACAAAATAATAATAATATGGTGCAGGGTAAGTGGAGGCAGTGTAGCCTTTACTGAGATTTGTAATCGTAGAATCTTTTATGAAGTTGGACTTTTGGATTCTCTATCCTTGATGAGATTTTTTTTCCTCCTTTCCTGTCACTGGTCTTTTTTATGGACAGGTGTTTGGGTTTCCTTCCTAGTGGAAGCCAAGGCACAGAGGATTTGTATGGATTTTGTGTTTGGAAGAAAAAAGATGTCTGGAATCTGCAGTCAAATCTGGTATTAGGGTGTTCACCTGGCCATGGAGACGAGATAGAGTCTAAGGTTAGGAATTAATAATTACCACAAGTATATTTATCACTGGTATAAAATGCACATTTTTGCCATGATGGTGGTGTGAGAAACTCTGCAAACTCATCCCACAGCATTCAAAAAAAAAAAAAAAAAAAAAATTAAAAAGCTTTCCTTGTGCCTATTCTGCTATTTCAAGCACAGTTTTTACCCAGGTGATAGAAATGAGGGATTGCTGGGAACTGCAGCTTCCAAAGAGTGAGTGAGTGTAACCAGCTTGCCAGTGAGCAGCAAGGGTCTGGGTCACTGACACTGAACAAAATTGCATCAGCTGGCCAAAATCCAGCTGCTCACTGGCCCCTGATTTCATACTGGTCTGTATATTAAGTCAAGAATGAACTGTGGTGACCTTCCATTTTCATCTTTATATAGCACAGATGACATGAAATAGAAATTTCTTCTCTGAGTCTATAATGTCTAACTAAAATAAAATGTATATTTAAAATGGAAAAAAAAAAAAAAAAAAACCACCCAATCTTGATTTAAAGGTTTAAAGTCACGGGAATCCTCCTTGCCCTAACATGATCCCTGGTAAAAATAAAGTGTCTTGATTTTAGATCAATTAATTTCAGATCCAGCTTATCCACCCACCCATTTATTTCACTTTGGAAATGTTCACTTCATTGTCAAGTGTTCATGGGTAAAATGTAGAATTCAGGCTTTCAAAGTATTTGCCTATAACTCAAGTTTCCTAAATATCAATGAAATTTCAAAGTTATTTTTAAGTCTTTTGTGACTGGCCATTTTTTAAATAACTAGACATTAAATCAATTCCAGAATGATCCCACTACTATTTCTCTACTCTTACTTGATGTTTTTCAGTTAATGTATTCTGGGTTCAAATCAGTCTCCTTTGCTACAACAGGAATTTGAAATTTGATTCAGCTAGCTACTTCCATAATTTACAAGTTGTTTCTAATGCGTCCTTCCAAGACCTTGCAAATTTGCAAGTGGTCTGCAACATGGTGTATGGCTTTGTTCTTTTTTCAAGTGATCCATCTTGGTTTTACACACTTGTCAAATGTTGCGTCATTGACATTTTTTACCAGAAATAGTAGGATGTCACTGCAAGGTCCTCATAGAGACTCAGTGTTAATAATTCCTCCCTGAAACTGCTGCATCTTTTAAACAGGTCCACCTCACCTATTATCATAAAATCATAGAATCATAGAGTGGTTTGTGTTGGAAGGGACCTTAACAACCCTCCAGTTCCAACCCCCTGCCATGGGCAGGGACACCTTCCTCTAGACCAGGCTGCTCAAAGCCCCATCCAGCCTTCCTTGCACACTTCCAGGGATGGGGCATCCACAGCTTCTCTGGGCAATACCATATTGTATTTCACAGATGTTTCTAAATACAGCACCTGTTTTACATGGCATTACCTGTTTCTTCAGATTATCACACTGAAGGAACATACAACACCAGAGACAACTGGAGACAAGGTACCAGCTGGATGTGATTAAGTGCAACACTTTTTCTGATGTCAATCCTAGCAGTGGTTATCTGGCAGAACAGCTCTAAGTACAACCTTAAAAGCATTTATTGTACCGACTTTCAGCTGCACTGAGTTGAACCAAAAACCAGGCATTTCCAAAATACATCCACAAGAATGTGTGCAGAGTCGTTTTGCATTTCTTTCTTAATTTCTTTTTTATTCTCCATGAGAAAAGAGAAGTGAAGGAAAGAAAGCCCTTCCCCAGGAAATTTTGCAGCTCATGTGTTTCTTAACCATGGGTGCTTCCTTTGCCATTAGATTGGTTTCCCAGAAGTCAGTGTGTGTGAGAAGCATTCCTGTGGGAATTTCATGAAGTTTAACAGGACCAAGTGCAAGGTCCTGTGAGCTGGGTCAGAGATATCAGCACAGGCTGGAAGATGAAATTAGGAAGAAATTCTTCACTCTCAGGGTGGTGAGGCCCTGAAAAGCTGTGGCTGCCCCATCCTTGGAAGTGTTCAAGACCAGGTTGGATGGGGCTTAGGGCAACGTGGTCTGGTGGAAGGTTTCTCTTCCTAGGGCAGGGGGATGGAACTGGATGATGTTTAAGGTCCCTTTGAACCTAAACCATTCTGTTATTCCATGATTCTAAGCAGAAAACTGAATGATCAGATTCTGCATCCTGATATCTGTTTTATCTGCAGAACTCATACTCCAGATATTTTATTTATTAGAGGGGATGAGGGCAAATTTTGTGAGAATTTGTTTGTACAATGATGGCCAACCACTGAAAAGTGAAATCCCCTCTCCCTTTCCCTGGCTGTCTGCCATTTGTCAGCTAAGCCATCTCAGTATTTCCTGACATTTTCTGCTTTCTGCTTTAATATGATTAAATTTGTGATACATTGTCAGAAGGTTAGCCAGTGGCAGGATTACAAAATGCCAGACACATCACTAGTGTCCACCTGTTCCACTCCAGCTCTCCTTGAATATCTTCCTTTTTGATACAAATTGCACGTGATCTGCGGGTGGCAAACCAGATCCTATCAATTCCAACAACACCTGTTGGAAACAGGAAAGCTGAGAGGGTAATAGTTCATTTAGGATTTGACAAAAAAATCTAGCCAGTAATCAAGCAAACCTTTACTTTGAACTTTTAGTGGTAAAAGCACATAATGCATGTTCCCATGTTTAATACTTGGGGCATAACCATTAAGTCAGCAAATGAATATAATGGAATATATACACTGAGTCAAAAAATAATTCCTCAGAAAATTATTCCTGCCTTCTCCAACTAAAACATAAAACATATGCATATATATGTATATATAAATA
>WBNO01012882.1:27473-39407 GCA_013400575.1 Peucedramus taeniatus | reverse complement strand
AGGATGGAGAAGGATGAAGGATGATGGTGGAGGATGGAGGATGCTCTAGGACAGAGGAAGGATGATGGAGGATGGAGGATAGATGGAGGATGATGGAAGATGATGAAGGATGATGGAGGAGGATGGAGGATGATCGAGAAGGATGGAGGAAGTTGGAGGATGGATGAAGGAGAATGAAGGATGATGGAAGATGGTGGAGGATGGAGGAAGATGGAGGATGGAGGAGGATGATCGAGGATGATGGAAGAGCATGGAGGATGGAGGAGGATGATGGAGGTTGGAGGATAGATGGAGGATGATGGAGGAGGATGGAGGAAGTTGGAGGATGATGGAAGATGATGGAAGATGATGGAGGATGGAGGATGATGGAGGATGATGGAGGATGCCAGGAGTGTTCACATCCACGTTCATCATCCTGACAGGACATAGTGGGCATGGCAATGGGACACAGGGAATGGCTTCCCACTGCCAGAGGGCAGGGCTGGATGGGATATTGGGATGGAATTCCTGCCTAGGAGGGTGGTGAGGCCCTGGAAAGGAATTCCCAGAGCAGCTGTGGCTGCCCCTGGATCCCTGGCAGTGCCCAAGGCCAGGCTGGACAGGGCTTGGAGCAGCCTGGGGCAGTGGAAGGTGTCCCTGCCCACGGCAGGAGGTGGGGCTGGATATTTAAGTTCCCATTCTGGAATTCCATGATAATCAGGTGCCTTCAGTTCAGATTTCACCCTGGAAATAAGAGCAGGAGCAGGGAACAGGCACTGAAAATCCCCTGGTATCCCAACCCTTCCCAGCACAGCAGAAGGGTCGGCGCTCAGCGGGGCAGGACCAAGAAAACCCCAATTTGCTCCTGCACAAAATCAGTGGAAATGGAGGATTTGTGAAGAACCAGCAGCCCCAGGGGAGGGTTTGGGAGGAAAAAGGACACTTTGTTCTGCTCTCCAGGAGGACAAACAGCTTTTAACAGCCGACGTTGGGTATTTTGGGAGATGAATTCCACGGTGAACAACCAGCAGTGGGATCACAGAACCCCCTGAGCTGAACCTGCATCACCCAGGGGGGCTCAGCCCCCTTTGTCCTGCTCTGGGGAGGAAAAGGCTGGGCAGGAGCAGGGCTGTGACACTCGATCCCACCACCTGAGAAAGGGCCTCTGGCTTCTTGCAGGCCCATAAAATTTTAGGAGAGCGGTTCCAGCCTCGCTGCACGTCCCATAAAACAGCCTCCCATTCCGGCAGCCAGAAATCCTGGCCCCCACCCACTCGCCTGTGACCTTTCAAAAGACTCAAATCCCAGCTCCAATGTGCAAAACAATAACAACAAAGTTATTCCAGGCTTTGCTGTTGGTTTCTTTTGCTCTAAAAAGCCCCAGAGCAGCCCCGTCCAACCTGGCCTTGGACACTTCCAGGGATGACGGTGTTTCCACTTGTTTTTCCTGATAAATCAAAATCCGGCAGCTCCATCCACACAGACGTTTTTTGCCCTCAAAAAGTGGAGAGTTTGGGGTTCTCTGGTGTCCCTCACTTTTCACACTCTCACTTTTTCCCATTTTTCAGCCCCACTCCCAGTTTTTCCAGCAGACTCTTGGGATTTGTTTCCGATATCCACGGATTCCTTAAAACTCACAGAGTCATGAGGTGAGGGAGAAAAGTGAATTTATTATTTTTTTTCCCTAAATCCTCCTCGCTGAAGGGTTGAAAGAAGGAGATGCCAAAACTTTCAGCGCTGATGCTTCAAAGCAGAGGACCCAAAAGACATTATATTCTAAGTGTGCCATAAATTTTCCGTCGATTCATGTTTCCGGGCATTGATTCATTATTTTCCAGAGCCCAGCCTCAAGAATGGATGAAGCCACGGTGTGGCCGAAGGATTTTTGGCAACACAAAACACTTGGAAAGACAGAGGCCTTGACGGGACATCAGAGAGAGCTTCCACCTGCCACACACTGTTTATTTGAGTGCCTTACATGGGAGCCAAGCTGCTTTGAAATCCCGGCTCCTCATGACTCATCCCACAGGAATTAAACAATTTCCATGGGCAGCAGCTCCGAGGCTGCTCCTCCAGCAGCAGCTCCGGCTCAACGCCTGGTCCTGCTCACAGGATGGGGTTGGGTTGTCCTGGAGAGGGTGAGGGTGGTGGAGAGACAGAGTGTTCCCAAGACTGCCTCAGATCTTCACCAAAACTGCCTCAGGTTTTACCCAAAACTCCCTCAGACTGTAAGAAAAATTGCCTTAGATTTTCTCCAAAATCATCCTCAGACTTTCCCCAAAACTCCTTCAGATTTTCTCCAAAAACTTCCTCAGACCATAAGAAAAACTCCCTCAGATTTTCCCCAAAAACCTTCTCAGACTGTCCTCAAAACTCCTTCAGATTTTCCCCAAAACTCCTTTGGATTTTCCCCAAAAACCTCCTCAGACTTTCCCCAAAACTCCTTCAAATTTTACCCAAAAACTTCTTTAGACCATAAGAAAAACTCCTTCAGATTTTCCCCAAAAACATCCTCAGACTGTCCCCAAAACTCCTTCAGATTTTCCCCAAAACTTCTTCAGATTTTCCTCAAAAGTTCTTCAGACCTTCCCAGAACTGTGTCAGACGTTCCCCAAAACTTACCACAAGCTCCCAAAATACTTTTCTGGGGATTGAACCTTCCCAAAAAGCATCGGTGTCTCCAACTCTCCTGGCCGGGGCAGGTGCTGCACTGGGAGGGCTGGAGCCTGCAGGGCCCCTGGATCAAACTGCTCTCAAAATGCCAAAACTGCCCCCAAAACAGGGACCATTGAAAGGAAAAAAAGCCCCAAACTCTGATCTGGGTGGACCTTTTGGAAAACAGGGAGTATTGAACAGAAAAAATGCTCCAAACCTTGATCTGGGGTGGACCTGTTGGGTTTTCCCACTCGACAGCAAGTGGGTGCACAAAGGAGGGGAAAATGTCCCTGTCCCCATGTCCAGCTCTGCTCTGGGGACAGGGAGTGCCACCACCTCCTTAGCTGGGGACAGGGGACACCTTGTCCCTGCTGGCAGTGCTGCCAGCCTGGCCCTGGCACAGCCTCGAGCTCTGAGTGGTGACCCCAGCAGTGGCCACGGTGGCCACGGCGCATCCTCAGCTCATCCCTGCTCCTCCTCCTCCCTTCCAGCTCTTCCCACTCCCCTAAGCAGAAGCAGAGCGGAGCGTGGGACACATGGTTCTGCTTTGCCTCGGTGAAACCCAGCCCAGCAGCTCCAGAGCTCTCCCCCAGCTTCCCCCAGACCCCCACAAAGGGCCGACCACAAAGCAGGCACAGCCTCAGGCCTGGGATGCAGCCCTGAGCCTCTGGGAGGGGTTTGGGGCACGCCTGGGTGAAGTGTGACCCCAGGGAGGGAACTGGAGCAGGGCCCTGGGGTGGGGGAGAGGGAAATGGGATGGGGAGAGGGAAATGGGATGGGGGAGAGGGAAATGGGATGGGGGAGAGGGAAATGGGGTNATGGGATGGGGGAGAAGGAGATGGGATGGGGGAGAGGGAAATGGGATGAGGGAGATGGGATAGGGGAGAGGGAAATGGGAGAAGGAGACGGGATGGGGGAGATGGAGATGGGATGGTGAAGAGGGAGATGGGATGGTGGAGAGGGAGATGGGATGGTGGAGAGGGAAATGGGATGGGGGAGAAGGAGATGGGATGGGGGAGAAGGAGATGGGATCGGGGAGAAGGAGATGGGATGGGGGAGAAGGAGATGGGATGGTGTAGGGCGGGAGGAGCTCCAGCATTCCCAGAGCTCCCGGGCTGAACACGCCAAACGCCCTCGTTCCCACGCTGCCATGACATTTACGTTCGGGCTGAATTACGGCGGGTTTGGTTTACATCTCTCCAAACAGCTGGAGAGCAACAAACCCACTCCAACCCCCTCAAGACGGTGGAAATAATAAGGAAAAGCCTCCCCCACTGAGCTGGTGGGATGGGGATGGATCGGCCAAGGACACCCCGTGGTGCCGGGGGCGATGCCAGGGCTGGTGGCCACGCCAAGTTGTGGTTGGAGAAGGAAACCTGGAGAGTTTCCACCCAACAGAGCAGCTCTTGCTGTGGCCACATCCAAATTCCCACCATTTCATAGAATCACGGAATCCCAGACTGGTTTGGGTTGGAAGGGACCTTAAAGCCCATCCAGTGCCACCCGTGCCATGGGCAGGGACACCGTCCACACCTTCGACATCTTCCACACTTTCCACACCTTCCACACCGTTCACACCTCCCACATCTTACACATCTTACACACCTTCCATTCTTCCACATCTTCCACACCTTCCACACCTTCCACATCTTCCACACCTTCCACACCTTCCACTCTTCCACACCTTCCACATCTTACACACTTTCTACACCTTCCACACCTTCCACACCGTCCACACCTTCCACATCTTACACACCTTCCATTCTTCCACATCTTCTATGCCTTCCACACCTTCCACACTGTCCACACCTTTCACATCTTACACATCTTCCACACCTTCCATTCTTCCACATCTTCTACGCCTTCCACACCGTCCACACCTTCCACTCTTCCACACCTTCCACTCTTCCAGGCTGTTCCAAGTCCTGCCCAATCCGGTTGAAATTTTCCCCCATTTTGGATTTGGCAGAGCCAAACCAGCTCAAAAGAGGAGGCACCAGGACAAGGCGGGGATTTTGGGACACTGACCCATCCATATCCACATCCCGGACACCAAAGGGAATCCATCACCTTTGGGAACGAGCACAGGACCCCCAGAGCCCCCCAGCACGGCCAGACCCCACACTGGGGATGAGATCCCCTGTCCCAAATTCCCAAATCCCACGGTGCCAACGGGAACAGAACAAATCCTGCCAGAGAGGGGTCCGGGAGCTCTTCCAGGAGGGAAAGGAGCACAGGGGAGAAAAATCCCGATTTGTGCCAGGGCTAAGGGGCACCTTGAACCATCCCTGCATGGCAGGGACGGCATCCTGTGCCCAAATCCTCGGGGATGGAAATCCCGGCAGGAGCACAGCTCCGGTGACCCCAAAACAGAGACCCCCCCCGTCTCTCCCCACCCCCAGGAGCTCCCCCCAGACCCAATTTTGGGCTGGATTTGTGCACGGAAGCCTCGGGGCGGTGCTGACCCGTCTCACCGCGTCCCGCGGGGTCCCCGTTCCCTCCATCCGGCACGGCGGGGGGATGCGGGGAAGCTGCGGGCCCGCAGGGATAAATCCATGCCCTGGGAAGCTGCGGCGGAGCCTTTGATTCCTTCCCCGGAGGTCTCGCGTGGGCTTTCATGTCATTAATTAACGGGATCCGCAGCGGGCGGGAGGAATCCCGCTGGATGCGGAGCCGAGCGCGGGGATTTCCGCGGCCGCGTCCCCCTGCTGGGACCAGTCTGGGACCAGTTCAGTCCCAGTTCAGCCCAGGCTGGGCTCAGCTCATCCCTGCAAGGGTAGATAATGATGCTGCTTGCCCTCCAGCCTCGGCTTCCCTCGGTTCCCCCCCACGCCGGCACTCGCCGGGACACGCCGGAGGCTGGGAATGCAGCTGCAATATAAATCAGCAGGAAATAAAAGCGGGGTTTGATGCAGAGCAGCTCCCTGCAGTGTCACCCAGCCCGGCTCGGGGACACCTGGGGGTGTCTGTGCAGAGCCTGGGGGGACACCTGGCCGAGATCTGCCCCCCGACACCCCCCGGCTCTGAGAAAAGACATTAAACCCGGCACATTTCAGGGATGTTCATTCCCTTTCCAGCTAAAAAGCAACCAAAGCTTTAAAAGTCTTTGTAGGGTGGGCATGGGCTGTGTTTTGAGCTTGCGGCCCCAGTTTGGGGTCCCAGTTTGTGCTCCCAGCCCAGTGTCCCCAGTGTCACAAGGTGTGACAGCCCCGCCAAGGTCACCACGGCTGCAGCAATCCAAAACCCTCCCTAAGCCGATTCCGTCAGGTCTAAGCAGCAGCAAGAGCCGCCCTTCACGGGAAGAGGTGAGTAATTAGAGATTAATTACTGATAAAATCCCTCAGGGTATCGCCCGGGGCCGGAGCGTGGCTCGAGGTGAATAAAACCAAAACGGGGAATGAGTGGGGATGTCTGCAGGAAAACTCCCGTTTGCTGCAGGGCAGAGAAAATCAAATTATATCGCTTGAAATCCCACCAAAACCAGAATGGTTTATGCGGCCAGGGAGGAAATCAGGGATAACACCAGCCAAGGACCCCCCACCCGCTGCTGGGCGCCTTTGGGTGCTGCCGTGCCAACCTCCTGCACTCCTGATGCTGCTTTTCCAGCCCAAATTTTCCCTCTCGTGCCAAAACCTGGACTCTGAATGTCAATTATTTTTGGATCCGGAGCGACGCTCCCGCCCCCCCGGAATTAATAAAAGTCCCGATGCCAAAAAGGGGCGGTTTGTCAGAGGAAACTAATTACTGTGGCTTGTTTGAACAATCCCAGTGCCTCGGGAAAGAGGGTTAAAAGCTTAAATTTTGGCAGCGAGAAGGAGCCCAGGCCCCAGATGTGCTTTGCTCTGGGCCCGTTTCGACACCGCTGGTATCTGAGAGCTGCCACGGCTGCGCTGGGGGCAAAATCTCCTTTTTCCCAAGAAAGGAAAAGCCCTCGGTGGGATCAAGGAGGGAGAAATAGGCCAGCATCACCTCCCACAGCACAGCTTGGCCACTTTCCCTTTCCCTCTTTTGTAGGGTTTCCTCCGCTGTGGATTCCCCAAATCCCTCAGGGGGGGTCACTGTGCCGCAGTGTGCCTCAGTTTCCCCCTTGGAAAAACACCCTGAAGGATTCCAGGTACCAATTCCTGATTTTCCCAGGGTTCCACCTCAGCCTTTTCCACACGTCTCAGGTGTGCTGGCCCACCTGAATAATTCCCATTCTCATCTCCAGGGAAACAGATCCTGCCCTGACCCAGCATTCCCGCAGGATTCAGGGTGGATGAGGCGAGCCAGGGATGGGGGAGCCACATCCCTGCGGGACGAGCATCCCCCCGCACCCCTCAGCAGCCCCCCGAGCAGGCAGCACAGGTGATGCCGATGCCGAGCTGGAAATTCCCCCCGTTCTTCCCTCTCCTCTCCCCCCACAGATCCCGGATTCCCGGCTGCACAGAAGGAGCCGGCTCGTCCCGGCGCCCGCCGGGGATTTGAGGGCTTTGCTGAGGGCACCGAGCCCCGAGCCAGGTTTGCAAATCCAATTTGCACTAAAGCCTTGCAGTGGGTTTTGGCCGGAGCAGGGACTGCGATCCCATTAGGATTTACTGTCCGACTCCAGCGGCAACTGCCAACACATTGAAGCACTTAGAGCTGCTGCAGAGAGAGCAGATCAGGAATTGAGGAATTCCGCCCTGGACGGCAACAGCAGCGAGCTGGGAACGGGGATTTCAGCCACAGAGGTTTCAGAACTGGGAGATGCTTGGGGGAAATGGGGCTGGAGGTGATGGGAAGAGCTGGAGGGTCCCCAAAAGGTCGGGTCAGGTGGATCTTGGCATGTGGAGATGGTGATAGCAGGGAGATGGAGCTGTCCTGTCACTGCAGGGAAAACCTGCTGGGATCCCGCAGGGATGAGAGGTTTTCCACCGGGAAGAGCCACATGGTTTCCTAAAAAGCAAAGTTTTCTCTCTGCTCTCAGCCTGGATATCAGTGTGGGAGGAGAGCTGTGGCCACTCTGCCCTTCCCACCCCGCTGGTCTCTCCCATGGCTCCAGCTCAGACCCTGGGTAAAAGACTGGGATCATTTCTCCTGCTGCCATAAAAACACCGATTGCAACTGGAACACAGCCACCCAAATCCTGCCCACACTCCTGCAGAGGAGGGGAGGGGCAGGTGACACAGACAGGGACAATCTACACCCTTGCATGTCCATTTCCCACCTTTCCCAGACCAGAGGCTGCTCAGAGCAATGGGAAATTCAGGGAAGTGCTGTTGGAAGATAATGGCACGGCCAGAGAACTCCAGCAAAACATGGACTGGGGCATTTCTCTGTCACTGCCCGTGGGACTGGGGCTGGCAGCTGGTCCTGCTGCAGCTCCTGTGCTGGTGGTCAGGGACAGAAAACATCAACCTTCCTCAGATTCACTGCCCAGAGCAGCTGGGGCTGCCCCATCCCTGGAAGTGCCCCAGGCCAGAGCTTGCAACAACCTGGGAGAGTGGGAGGTGCCCCTGCCCGAGGTCCTTTCCAACCCAAACCATTCCATGAGTCCATGACCTGCTCCTGGAGACTGCTGGGGGCCAGACCCCCCCTCTGCTCCCCACCCCTCCTCTGTCAGGGAGATCCCCCACAGGTGATGCTTTGCCAGGGCACGGCTCTGCCCATGCCCAGAGGGTTCACACCACCCAAACCCTGCCTGGATCCTTCCAACCTCTCCTTTTCCCTCCCTAAACATCTCATGGGCACCAAACAGGAGGGTTTTGCCCCAGTTCAGGGTGATGCTGTCGGTGCCCAGCCTGGCTCACAGAGCTTTGCTCTTCCTGAATCCTCCCCCAGCGCTGGCACCGTCCCTCCCAGACGGCTCCGAGGAGCTGCTAAGCCTCAAAAATGTGCTTTTAATAAGCCAACACCACTTAACGAAGACAGCAGCTGCCCTGTTAAATCAGAGGCCAGCCCTTCCTCCAGGGAGGACGGGATGGGTGTTCCCAGCTGGGACCTTCAGCTGTGGTTCACACCCGAGGTTTGGGGCTGGCTTTGTGTCCCCCTGTGCTGCACGAGGACACAGAGTTGGGAAGGCAGCAGGGAGGGAAGAACCCAAGGAAAACCAAAAAGCCACTCTGGGAGCATTCCCTGCTTGCTCCTCCCAGCACAGCTTGGGGAACTCAACCACTGGGATGGACCCTACGAGGATTTGGGATTTTGGTTTGCAGACCCTGCTCTGCTCCAGGGCAGCAGGACTGGGGGGCTCTGCCCTGTGTCCCCGTGTGCCATCGGCCACCAGATGCCATCAGCAAATCCCACAGCCCTGGTGGGAGTGACAACAGCAGCAATAAATACACCCCGGGCTCCCAGGCAGCTCCTTCAGCCAAAACCATTATTAAAGACAAAAATAATTATTAAATTATGTAATTATTATGCCATTATTAAAGGCAAAAAGGCCCCCACAAGCCATGGGGTTTGGTCAGTTCTGCATCAGTGCCATTGCCAGCAAGACCCAGACACGGTGACCATGGAGCAACCATGGAGCAACCATGGAGCAACCATGGAGCAAAGTCAGTTTTCTCACTGGGAAGGACCAGGGCTGGGTTTACAAACACCTCTAAACCAGGCCAGGATTTAATTAAGGGACTCCCTAAAGCCTGGAGCCACAAAACCAGGACCCTGCTCCTGACTCAGCTCCATCCTCAGAGCCCAGCAGAGTTCCAGGCTGGGATTCATCACCCTGGCCAAGCACCCCTGGGTCCCTGTGCTGCAAAAAAAGCTGAAACTGAGAAAAATGCAGCTCCTGCTTTGGATTATTGCAGCCTGGGAGCGATGCTGGAGGAGGAACTTCCCCTCCTGGGATTTCTCCTGCTGCAGGGCTCCGACCCCTCGGAGCTGCCCTGCCTCCCTCCCCTCCAACTCTGTGCCTGGAGCAGGCTCAGGGGGAACCTCTGCTGCGGGAAAACAAATGAAATGTGGTTCCATCCAGATGAAAACAGCCCAGAAAGGCGGCGCTGATGTGAGTGGCATCGCCTGCGAGGGGCTGATGGAGCCTTTGAATGACAGCAGGAGGAAACGCGGTTTGGAGAACACCACGGGGGCAAAGAGATGGTTTCAATTTAGCTCTGGGGTGCTGGGCTGGAAAGCGAGCCCGTTTTGGGTTTTGTGAGGGAGAAGAGATGGGAATGGAGCTGTTGGTGGCATTTCCCTTCCCGTGGCTTTGCGATGCTCCGTGCACGAGGGCAACGCTGCACCACGCCTGGCACAGCTTCTCCTCCTCTTCTCCAAGATACGCAGGGAAACTCTGCTCCAGACAGGCCAAACCCCAGAAAAATCTGAGCTGGGTGGGATTTCTCCAGCCCAACCCATTAATGGTGGTGCTGGAGTAGGTGGCTCACCTTGACCAAGGGACTGGACCACGCCATGGCTGCGCTCCTGGGGTGCCGAGGGATCCCAGTAAAACAAACCCACACCAGTAAAACAAACCCACACCAGTAAAACAAACCCACACCAGTAAAGCCCTCACCAGTCCTGTACTGCCTCACCTCCTGATGGGAACCCCCACATGGCCTCCTCCCCTCCCCTCAGCATCTCCCCCACCCTGCTGGGTACCCTGAGCTGCTCCCTGGGCAGGGGTGACATCGAGGGGCAGCTCCAGCTCTTCGTGCCCCCCAAACCCACCCCAGTGAGGGCAGGGCCTGGCTCGGGGTGGGGATGACAGGGCTCTGAATGCCACCCCCCCATGCTGCACTGGGGACAGCCAAGGTGACACCTGCTCCAGCCACACGATTGGCTGGGCTGTGTTTGGGGCCCTGACCTCAAAAAGGGGACACTGCAAATCTTACACCCATCCCTGCAGACCCCCAAAGGTACAAATCAACCCCAAAGAGCATCCCAGAGCCCAGCACAACCCCAGGGGGCTCCAGGAGGGAGGTGGCCGAGCACGATGTGACTCGTGGCAGTGGCTTGGGAGGGCACCTGGTGCCATCACAACCGGGGCCAGCACCACCCGCCCTTGACACGGTCACCCGGGGGTGCCTGCGTGTCCCCCGGGCTGTGCCACAGCAAACCGGAGCAGCATCTTTTATTTCGAGGCCCGGAAGGTGCCGGGCTCTGCCCTTGAAAAGCCCGGAGGAGCTTGGCCCCGTTGCCGCATCCTGCTGTGAGGTCGCCACAGCCCCGCACGGGCCAGCCCGGCGTTCCCGGGATGAGCCACACCTCCCGTGCGCTTTCCTCCGGGCAGCACCGAGCTGGACCGGCCCGAGCCGCCCCTCCGACACCCAGCGCTGCTTAAAAACGCGGGGTGTAGGAACGGGAACCCCTAATCCTCCTCCTCCCCAGCCCCGGAGCTGCAGGACGAGCCCCGAGCCCCGCGGTGACACCGAGGACATTCGCACCGGGCACTGCCACAGCACGGAGCAGATCCGAGTGCGGCATCTGCAGCCGCCGCAGCGGGCGGATTTGGGTCGGAACCAAAGGGTAAAAGGCAAACCCAAGCGCTCACACCTCCCAAAATTCGGCACAGAGCCGCCCCTTCCCTGCTCGGCTTCTGTGCCCTGTGCCAGGCAGAGGCTTCTGCCGCTAAAGCCGGGAGCACCCACGAGCACGAGAGGATGAATTTGGGATCCACAGGGATCCTGCCTATAGATCCGGGATCTCAGCAACACCCAGGGCTCACAGGGCGCCTCCAGCAGGCACCAGCCCCTCGTCCCGCTGGGATAAGCCGTGCCCTTCACCCAGCGCCTGATTGCGGAGCGAGGATGGGATTTAAATCAGTGCTGGCTACAAGCTACCATATATGTGCAATAAAGACACCCGAGGTCTGCCTTGTTTTGTTAAAGCCTTCGGAGAGACCGCGGCGAGAGGGGGAAATTCCCTCCCTCGAGGATGGGGGGAAATTCACCCCCCAGCCCCCTGGAGCTCTGGGCATGGTCAGCGCTGCGGCGCGGCCGGGGCCGGGAGAAGGTGACGGGGCTGGAGATGCCGGCTGGAGATCCTTCCGTTCCTTAAACTAATATTTAGACAGGACCCATCTCCTCCCTGCCGCGAGCCCGGAGCCGTCCCGCGCCGTGTTTGTGTTCCTGCGTGGCGGGACGGGCTCCAAGTATGAAGCAAAGTCCTGCGGCCGCCGCACAGGCCCCGACCCCGGCACGGCGCGGGGTCCCCGCGCTCCCCCCATCCCCGGGGGACCCCGAAGCCTCCGGTTCTGCCCCGTTCGGAGGTGGCAGCATCCGACCCGCGGGGCTGCGGGCGGCGGGGAATAAACAGCGGCGAAGCCCCGGGGTTGAGACCGGGCACGGAAGAGGCTCCACCGGGACCCCCGGAGCCGCCCCCGGGGCCGCAGCGCCGGAG
>WBNO01012882.1:0-18890 GCA_013400575.1 Peucedramus taeniatus | reverse complement strand
CCCCCAGGACACTCTGCTGACCCCCAGAACACTGCAATGACCCCCCAGGACACTCTGTTGGCCCCCAGATGCCCAAACTCCTCCCACTGCCCATCCTGGCAGAGCAGGGATGCCCGGAGGGTCCCCTGAGCTCCCTTAATTCCACAAAAACGTCCCAGCTGCACGCAGGCTCCTTTTGGAACAGGAACAACCCTTGTTCTGCCTCCCCCAACCACGGGGACTCCCAGGATCTGCTCTTCCAGCTCCATCCCTGTGCTGCAAGAGGGACAGGAAGGATCTGTGACCCACAGGGGAGAAGAATTTTTGGTGATATCCTCTGGAATTGGGGTCATTCCTCCTGGCAAGGCAGGATGGGAGCACTCACCTGCCCCGGGGGGCTCAGGAGGGCTCAGCCCAGGAAATCTGCTCACTCCTCCCTCTCCATCACATCCCAGCCAGGTAAAATCCTTCCAAAATCTGGGCTCTGAGCAGGGCCACCCCACATTATGGAGCCATCCTGTGATTCCTGAAGGTTTGCAGCTGGAGCTGCCAGCCCAGTCCGGCCTCCGACTGCTGCCAGTGCTGGGAGAGCTGCTGGGGCTCCACTTCAAAGCTTTTATAAAAGCTTCTGCCACGGAAATGGGGATGCCTGGAACTTCCAGATGCCTGGCAGGGCTGCAGATAAAAACATTTGGATCGTCTGGCTGGCTGGGGGTGTGAGGGAAGTATGGAAATTATGGCAACATGTGGAAGCATCAGCCCAGAGCAGAGCCACGCACGGAGGCAGGTTCTGCACCAGAGGGGTGGGGAGGAGTTGGAGAAAAAGACCTGGAGCATCAGGATAGAGGAATCAGGGACAGCTTCCACCGTCCCGGGGTGCTCCAAGTGCCTCCAACCTGGCCTTGGACACTGCCAGGGATGGGGCTGCTCTGCCCACGCTGACCGTGCCAAGCTCCTTCCTCCCATCCGACCTCAGCGGAGCCTCCTTTGGATCCCGCTGCCCTCGGAGGAGCAGGAAGGGGCAGATCCGGGCCAAGAGAAACGCGAACCGCAAGGGAATCGCTTAAATCCCGGCGGGAGCACGGCCAGAGCCACCCGCCCGCGGGGCAGCGCGGCAGGAGCTGTTCCCTCCCTCCTGAATGAGCCTCTGTTCCCGGCGCTGCCAACCCTGCCCGGGGCGGGCACCCGGAGCGGGCACCCGGAGCACAGCCCGGGACTGGGAGTGGGGGAGACAGACTGGGAATGGGGGGAAACACATTGGGAATGGGGTGAAACAGACTGGGAATGGGGGAAACAGACTGGGAATGGGGTGCAGCATACCGGGAATGGGGCGAAACGCACTGGGAATGGGGTTCAGAACAGTGGGAATGGGGTGAAACACACTGGGAATGGGGTGAAACATACTGGGAATCGGGTGAAGCGCACTGGGAATGGGGTGAAGCAGACTGGGAATGGGGTGAAACACACTGGGAATGGGGTGAAGCACAGTGGGAATGGGATGAAACATACTGGGAATGGGGTGAAACACACTGGGAATGGGGTGAAACACACTGGGAATGGGGTGAAACACACTGGGAATGGGGGAAACAAACTGGGAATGGGGTGAAGCACACCGGGAATGGGGTGAAACACACTGGGAATGGGGTGCAGCATACTGGGAATGGGGGGAAACACACTGGGAATGGGGAGAAATGTACTGGGAATGGGGTGAAACATACTGGGAATGGGGTGCAGAACAGTGGGAATGGGGTGAAACGTACTGGGAATGCTGGTGAAACATACCAGGAATGGGTGGAAACACACTGGGAATGGGGTGCAGCAGACTGGGAATGGGGTGCAGCAGACTGGGAATGGGGTGCAGCATACTGGGAATGGGGGGAAACACACTGGGAATGGGGAGAAATGTACTGGGAATGGGGTGAAACATACTGGGAATGGGGTGCAGAACAGTGGGAATGGGGTGAAACGTACTGGGAATGCTGGTGAAACATACCAGGAATGGGTGGAAACACACTGGGAATGGGGTGCAGCAGACTGGGAATGGGGTGCAGCAGACTGGGAATGGGGTGCAGCATACTGGGAATGGGGTGAAGCACACTGGGAATGGGGGAAACACACTGGGAATGGGATGAAACATACTGGGAATGGGGTGCAGCATACTGGGAATGGGATGAAACATACTGGGAATGGGGTGAAACATACTGGGAATGGGGTGAAGCACAATGGGAATGGGGTGAAACACACCAGGAATGGGGTGAAGCAGACTGGGAATGGGGTGAAACATACTGGGAATGGGGTGCAGCATACTGGGAATGGGATGAAACATACTGGGAATGCTGGTGAAGCACACTGGGAATTCTGGTGCTGCAGCAGGGACAGGTGAGCACCCCAAGGGTCACCTTTGGAGTGGATTCCCCCTCTGGACACGACGCATTTCAATCCAGATATTTGCATTAAAAAGGATCCACCCAAAAAGGCAACTGAACCAGCAGAGAAAGTGGGGTTTTTTTTTCCATATTTATACCTTAAAAAAGCAAAATAAAAAAAAAAAGGGATTTAAGATCCAGCCTTTTCTGTCCTGCTGGGCTGGCATCCACCTCCCTCTCCTGCCAGGCAGCCCTGCACACCAACTCCCCAGCCAATAAATCCTCTTCCTCATTAAACATTGCAGGTCTCAATTAATTAAATGAGCACAACAACCACAGTCCCTTCAGCAATTAGAGAAGTGGCTGAGTAATTAGATGGAATGTTAATTCAATTTCCAAGAGGGGAGGGGGGAGGAAGAAAAAGGAAGAAAGGAAAAGGAGAAGGAGCAAATGAGATTACGTTTGATGAGAGGGAAATCAAAAGTCACTTAATCACGGGGCAATTAAAGTTCTCCAAATTAAGCAGCTGCAAAAGAAACTCTGGAAGGACAGGAGCACTGGTTTGTGCTGGGAATGATTCTCACCCAGGTAAAATAGCAGCTGCATCCATGGATTTGTGCCCAGCCTGGCCTGGCCTGGCCTTTTCCCTTCTTTAGGAACGAGGAGAAGGATTTTGCCTCAGCAGCAGCAGCAGCTCCATCCTGCCTGCACCTCTGATAATGCTCTTATCAGCCTCCCTCAGCTGAGGCAGATCAGCCCTGCTCTGCCAGGAGAGGCAGAGAGGGGAGCAGCTCAGAGCCTGGGCACAGCAGGGCACGGGGGCACTCAGCAGTGCCAGGCTCCCAGGAGCCCCACCAGAGGGGTTTTTTATATCCCTTTCTGGTTTAAATGTGGTTTTCCAGGTGTCTGGAGCATCAACAGGTACCAGGGTTCATGCAGGACCTTCCCATGAATGGGATGGGCAGAGCCCAGTCAAGGGTTGGCTCCTGAGAGCAGGAAAAAAATCACATTTTGGGCATGAGACAGGGGCAAGGGGGGATTTCCACTTCATCCCCCAATCCCTCCCCACTGGGGAGAATTTCCACTTCATCCCTGATTTCTCCATTTCCACTTCACCCCTGACCCCTCCATCCTGGATTTCCACTTCATCCCCCAATTCCTCCATCTTGGGGGGAATTTCCACTTCATCCTAAATCCCTCCATCCTGGGGGAAATTTCCATTTCATCCCTGACCCCTCCATCCTGGGAGGAATTCCCACTTCATCCCTGACCCCTCCACAATGGGGGGAATTTCCATTTCATCCCAAATCCCTCCATCCTGGGGGGAATTTCCACTTCACCCCCCAGTTCCTCCATCTTGGGGGGAATTTCCTCTTCATCCCTGTTCCCTCCATTTCCACTTCATCCCCAACCCCACCATTCTGGAAGGAATTCCCACTCTGTCCCACAATCCCTCCATCCTGGAAGGAATTTCCACTTCATCCCTGACCCCTCCACAATGGGGGGAATTTCCACTTCATCCCAAATCCCTCCATCCCGGGGGAAATTTCCTCTTCATCCCCAATCCCTCCATTTCCACTTCATCCCTGATCTCTCCATCCTGGAAGGAATTCCCACTTCATCTCTGACCCCTCCACAATGGGGGGAATTTCCACTTCAGCCCCATCCCTCCATCCTGGGGGGAATTTCCACTTCATCCCCAATCCCTCCATTTCCACTCCATCCCCCAATCCCTCCATCCTGGGGAAATTTCCTCTTCATCCCTGATCTCTCCATCCTGGGAGGAATTTCCACTTCATCCCCCAATCCCTCCACACTGGGGGGATCCTCAGCACCAAATCTCCCCTAGAGCTGCCAACCCCCCCAAAATCTGGTGTCACCAGTGGGCTCAGAACCCCCCTTTCCCTTCCCCTTCCCAGCTCTGCCTTTCAGGGCGTGGGATCCCCCTTCCCAACCCCTCTCCGTGGGTGCCAGGCTCTTGGGCACGATGAATTCATCCCTCCCGCCTTATCCCAGCCCCGCGGCAGGCTTTGGAGATAAAGGTAGGTTTTGTTGGGATTAATTAGCGCTGGCGTGGCAGAGCTGCCGCCTGCCAAAGCCTGACAGGCAGTTTAATTAATCCGCTCACCGCTGTCACTTGGAGACGGCTCCGCAGCGGGGAAGAGCAGGGGGGGAAGCCTGGAGAGGAGCAGGGAGCCTCGGAAAAGAGAGGGAGAGGGGATGGAGGGAGGTGTTTGCTCCCCGATGATGTTTTTTTTCCCTTTTTCCCCCCCTTCCCTGCCATCAATTCTCCTCCAGCTCCGGAGCTACGCCGATCTTCAAACGGGAGAATTCCTCGAGCTCCGGAGCTGCAGGACCCAGCCCCTTCCTCGGTGAAAACCTTTGGGATGGTGGCAGGGATTTGGGGAGGGTGAAACAGGGAGGTGCCCCCACAGCACTGGGGGAAGCAGCAGAAGCTTTGCCAGCACCACAAACCCGATTTTATTGCAGCCCAGGCGTGTGAAATGAAGCAGAGCAGGAGCAAAAAAAACCAAAAAAAACCAAAAAAACAAACGCAACGAATTCCACTCCCCACAACTCGCTGGCTTTTAATTAGGATGTGCTGCCCTCACAGCAATCCAGGAGAGGAGGAGGGGGGAAAAAATATCCTGATTTCCCACCAAACAGCTGGGTTGGAATGTCCTAAGGCTGGGAGCAGGGAGTGAGGGGAGAGCTCGGAGCACTGGGCTCACACGGGGACGGTGAGACGTTCCCAGGTGTTCCCAGATGTTCCCAGGTGTTCCCAGGTGTTCCCAGCTCGGGCTATGGCACGGGCAGGGCTGGCAGCTCCCGTGCCCTGCGTGCCAGAGGGGACAGGTGTGCAGGAAGGGTTGTTGGCTGTGGCAGGTAGGGGCTTGCTCAGGGAGAAAAGAGCATCAGGAGAGCTGGGATTGAGCCTGGGGAGGCTCAGGGGAGCAGCAGCAGTCAGGAAAAACAAGGGGAAACTGGGATGGATGGAGGGAGGGAGAGAAAATGGGAATCAAATGAAGAATAGGCTGGGGTTTTAGCCTGGAAAGCAGCAAGGAGTGAGGAGGTGGATGGAGCCCTTCCCTTTCCCTCCCTGGCTCCACAAATCCCAGCCTGGGGACAGCTACAGCCAGACCTCTGTCCCTGCCCACCCCGAGGTGTCCTGTCCCCACAGCCAGGCCCAAAAATCCCACCTGGATTTGGGGCATTGCACCAAGCAGCCTCGTGGAGGAGGTTGTTCCCGGAAAAGGGAGTTCCCAAAAGTCACTCCCAAAGCTGCCTTTGTTGGGTGCTGCCCGAATTTAAAGTAGAGCAATAAAAGAAGTGATGAAGCAGGGGAGCAGATGTAATGTTAGGGATGAGATGGTTTAATTAAAATGAATGAAAATGAAGTGAATGAATGGATCTCCTGAGTGAGGCTTGGGTGGCCTCCAGGCTGGGCTGGGTGAACCCCTGGTGCAGGGCACAGGTGAGGGGCCAGGCCTGGCCTGAATCCCTGATCACCCCCAGGAACCCCAGGGAAGAGCTGAAGCTTTGCTTGGGATGAGAGCTCAGGATCCCTGGAAGTGCCCAAGGCCAGGTGGAGCAACCTGGGCCAGTGGGAGCTGTCCCTGCCCATGGCAAGGGTGGCACTGGACGTCCCTTAATGTCCCTTCCCACCCAAAGCACTCCGTGCTCCCCTGGCATTCCACAAAACTCACCCAGAGACCCTCCCAGCAGATCCAAACACCCCAAAAAAGGAGCAAAGATGATTTTTAACTACTGCAAATCTGTTCAGAATACCCACAGAGATCCCAATTCACCCTTCCCAAGCTGCTCCCATATCCCAGAGCAGGACAGGATAAAAATCCATCATTTCCCAATCCTGTTCCATCTTTACTCCAAAAAATGAGCAAAGATGATTTTTAACTACCTCAAATCTGTGCAGAATACACACAGAGATCCCAATTCCCTCCTCCCTGAGCAGGACAGGATAAAAATCCATCATTTCCCAAGTCTATCCTTTCTTTACTCCAAAAAATGAGCAAGGATGATTTTTAACACCTCAAATCTGTGCAGAATACCCACAGAGATCCCAATTCCCTCCTCCCTGGGCTGTTCCCATATCCCAGAGCAGGACAGGATAAAAATCCATCATTTCCCAAGTCTATCCTCTCTTTACTCCAAAAAATGAGCAAGGATGATTTTTAACACCTCAAATCTGTGCAGAATACCCACAGAGATCCCAATTCCCATATCCCAGAGCAGGACAGGATATAAATCCATCACTTCCCAATCCTGTCCCGTCCCCGGGGGACGCTCGGGACGCGCTCCCGGGGGCTCTGCAGAGGTTGCAAAATCCCTGCGTGCCCCGGGGATGCTGCTGCCCTTCCAGTGTTTATTTGCTTAGCAGCAATTAGAGCGGCGTAATTACAATCAGAGCCCGGTTTACACAAAGAATCGCCTCGTTTGGCTTCTGGGCGCCCCCGCTCCGCCAGCCACGTGCCAAGACAAACCTCGGGAAGGGAGGAAAAAATTCGGGAGAGCAAAAACCGACGAGACACGGGGGGCGAGGGGGTGGAAAACAGGAGAAAAATCAGGATGGGGGATTGGGAACGCTACCGAGGAGACGCGACGGGCACGCTGCGCCTTTTAATTGGCAATTAAGAGGCAGGGAGCACCGTCCCGGTAATTAATTAGTGGGTTTGGTGTGGGAATCTTGTGGTTTCTTTTTGCTGCCTTCAAATCCTGGACGTGTTTGTGCGGGATGGGGATTTGGGCAGGGTCAGAACTCACCTTTAGGAGGGTGTTGCAGCATCTGGAGGCGTTGGTTAAGGTTAAAAAACAGTTCAGAGACACCAGAACATCCCCAGTTCTCATCATTCCCTGCAGCAGCCTGGCTTGGCTTCACTCCCGAGAAATCAAAGGAAAGGCTGTAAGTATTAGGTTGATTTTCTAAACAATTCCCCTCTGAGCTTTTAAATAAGACCCAGGTTTTCGAGTAAGTGCAGTGCAGGGCAGCTGAAGACAGCAGCAAAGGGGAAAAAAAAACACTTTTCATCCACAAAATAACTGGGATGAAAATATTTACATTTTCTTCCTCGGTGTTTTCAAGGCTTGGTTAAAAAAAAAGGGAAAAAAAGAAGTTTTTCATTTGGGAAAACAGCTTCTCTGCAATTTAAGGGGGGAGAAAAACAAAACAAAAGTTGATTGACCCTTCCCAAAATTCAGTAGGTGAAATGAGGCCAGGAACTAAAAAAAAATTTGTTTTTAAAATCGGGGGCTTTGAGAAGCATTTGGGGAGAAAAGCAGCTGTACCTGGAGGTTTTTCACTGCTCACTCTCATCTCAGTCAATTCTTGCCTTTCAGATGAAAAACAAATCTGATTTCTTTTTTTTTTTTTTTTGGCAGATCTGTGAAAGTCAGGAGCACATGGACTAATTATTATTTGGGTTAACTATTATTATAATTATTTATAATTATTATTATTATAATTATTATTATTAATGGGGAGGGCAAAACCTCCCTCTTTAACCCTCTCTGTTCTTCCTTTCCCTCAGGATTCTCAAACTGAGTGTTTCCCTATTTTATTGCAAACTCCTCCAAGGATTCTGTGCACGAGCTGGGGGGCTCAGAGGGGCTCCCACCAGCAGCTCTGCTCCATCCAAACATTCCCCAATTTGCCACCTGGGCACTGAGAAATGCTGGGCCAGGTCCCTGCTGCCCTCACCCCTCTCCTGCATCCCAGGAGCTCCTGGATTTCCCCCTTTCAGTGATGTAAAATCAGCCCCTCCGTGGCAGGGAAGGATGATGCTGTGACCCCATGTGATCAGAAGGTTGTTTTATTATTTTATGATATGATTATGTTAAAGAAAACTATACTAAACTATAATAAAGAATAGAGAAGGATTCTTACAGAAGGCTCAACAGATAATAATGAAACTCTTGACTCTTTCCAGAGTCCTGGGATAATTCTTGTGGCCATTGGTCACTGATTGAAAATAACTCACACCAGAGTTCAATCAAAACTCATCAATTCAGGTAAATTCCTAACCCATTCCACATGAACAAAACACAGGAGAAGCCAATGAGATCAGGATTATTTCCCATCTCTGGCCTCTCTCTGCCTTTTCAGCTTCCCAGGATGAAATCCTGAGTGAAGGAATTGTGTTCAGTGCAATGTGAGGACTGCACAGCGAGTTGGGTTTGCTGTTCCCAGGGCTTTTTTTTGGGGATGTGACTAGGATGGAGGAGGCAGGAAGAGCTGATCTCCAGGGAGAGGATGTGTGTGAGTGCCTGCCTCAGGAGAGCTCTTGTCTGGCCTTCCTGGCTGCTCTGGGATCTGTTCTCCATCCAGGGAGGTGCTGACAGGTCGTGCCTGGCTGCTGGCAGCGAGGAGGAACCGCCCCGAGCTCAGGGGAGATGAGGATCAGGGGAGAATCGTGGGATCATGGAATGGGTTGGGTTGGAGGGACCTTAAATCCCACCCAGTGCCATGGCAGGGACACCTCCCACTGTGCCAGGCTGCTCCAGCCTGGCCTTGGGCACTGCCAGGGATCCAGGGGCAGCCACAGCTGCTCTGGGAATTCCATCCCAGCCCCTCCCCACCCTCTCAGGCAGGAATTCCATCCCAAAATCCCACCCAGCGCTGCCCTTTGAGAATTCCATCCCAGCCCTCTGGGAATTCCATCCCAGCCCCTTTTCACCCTCCCAGGCAGGAATTCCATCCCAAAATCCCATCCAGCCCTGCCCTCTGGCAGTGGGAAGCCATTCCCTGTGTCCTGGCACTCCATGCTCCTGTAAATAGTCTCAAAAATTTCACATAGAAGTCACATAATTTGTGTTTTAAGGAATGATAACAATAATTTGTGTTTTAAGGAATGATAACAATAATTTGTGTTTTAAGGGAGGCATTCCCAAATCCAAACACTTGCCACCACTTGGGAAAGGGTTGGAGAAAGGGAAAGAGAAAAAGTGAGAGCTCTGGGAGGGTGGTGAGGCCCTGGCAAAGGTTGACCATGGAAACTGTGACTGCTCCATCCCTGAAAACATCCAAGGGCTCCAGATTGGATGGAACAACCTGGGATAGTGGAAGGTGACCCTGCCCATGGGGCAAGGGGGTGGAATGAGATGAGATTTAAGGTCCCTTCCAACCCAAACCACCCTGGCATTCCATGATCCTGCCCCAAAAGCCCAGGACTCCCCAGACACGTTGGGAATTTTGGATTTTTTACCTGCAGCAGCAGCAGGGAGTCCTTTCTTTCCTGGGAATTTTACCCCTGGATCAGCCACAACCAGGCAGGATTAAGGAATTCAAATAATTTCATCCCAACTCCGAGGTGTGGAGAGACCTGGGGATGTCACCCGGGCAGGGGGACACATCCAGGATGTTCCCATTCCACCTTCCCTCCCTCCCTCCCTCTCCCTTCCCAGCACGGATCGTTCCCTCGGGCTGGGAGCCAGAGCTCATCTCCGGAGGATGCATTTTTAGCCAGTTTACAGAATCTGCCTTCCTGCTTTTAAATATCTGGGGTCCTTTTGTTTCCCGTCACCTGCAAGGGAGGTGTGAGAGAACTCAGTGTCCCCGTGTGACTCCGGGGGGGATCCAAACCCACGGCTTTGGAAGGAAACCAAACCCCCCGAAGGCATCTCAGCCCTGTTTTGTGGTGGGACGAACAAAAGAGGCACAAACAGGAACAAAACCACCGGAGGGACCCACCTGGGGCAGCCTGCAGGGGGGACTCGGCTCCCTCGAGGCAGGAGCCTCAGGGGTTTGGCTTCTTTTCCTGCTGGATGGAGAAATCTGGGAGGTGACACCGTGCCCGGACTGTCCCCTGTTCGTTCCTCTCTTCAGAGCTGCAGTTTTTCCTGACTAGAGCAACTGGTGTTTACTGGAGCAGAAAAAAAAATAAATTTAAAAAAAATCAGTATTATTTTAACACAGAAATCCTATCAAACCCTCTGGAAACGTGTCTGTTCTTTGTTTGGTGGTGCCAGCAGCTTGGCACTGGGATCTCCAACCTGGAACTCAGAAACCCACAGCCCCCGTGGCAGCTCTTTGGGCACACTCAGCCCAGCCAAGGAGCCTAAATCCCCAAATTCTGGGTGCCCCAAGCCCCTTCCAGCCCTTGGAGCAGCCCCTTTCTGCAGTGGGATCATGGAGCTGTGGTGTGGTGTCCACATTCCCTGAACGTGATTCCTTAGCTCAGGCTTTTTTTTCCTGGGAAGCTGAAAAGGTAGAGAGAGGCCCCAGAGAAAAGAAAACAATTCTTATGTCATTTGCTTCTCTTGTGTTTATGTGGGATGTGTTTACAGATTGTTTACCTGAAGGTGATTACTTAATTAGGCACTGGTGTGAGTTGTTTTGAGTTATTGGCAAATTAGGGCCAAAGCTGTGTCTGGGACAGTGATGAGTTTTCATTATTATCTCTTTAACATTCAACACATATCTTTTGTATAGTGTAGTTTAGTATTCTTTAATATAAAATAGAATTATAAAGTAATAAAAGAGCCTTCTGATGACGTGGAGTCAGGGAAATCATTCTTCCCTCTAGTCAGGCACCGTGCATTTGTAAAACTGTGGGAATAAGGGAAGGGGACACCAATTGTGGGACCTCTCTCCTCAAACCCCAGCTCAGCAGCAGCTCCCACCCCACCAAGGGTTAAGCAGGGACTAAACCCCAGGACAAAGCTTTGGGACAAAAGTTATTCAGGACCTCGGATGGCAGGGATTTGTGAGAAGGTGCCCGAGCATCTCTGTGCCCACACGGGGCTGGGTCACCTGGGACAGTGGAAGGTGACCCTGCCCATGGCAGGGGGTTGGAATCACAGAATGCCACAGAATCCCAGAATTACAGAATCCCAGAATCACAGGGTTGGAAGAGACCTTCAAGATCATTGAGTCCAACTCAGCCCCAACATCTCAGCTAAACCCTGGCACCCAGTGCCACTGCAGGCTTTGTTGAACCCACCCAGGGATGGTGACTCCACCACCTCCCCAGTCTCTGGGAATTCCCAAAATTCCCCCAAATTCACAGAATTCAGATTCACAGAATCACAGAATCACTGGGTTGGAAGAGACCCTCAAGATCATTGAGTCCAATCCAGCCCAAACACCTCAACTCAACCCTGGCACCCAGTGCCACATCCAGGCTTTGTTAAACACACCCAGGGATGGTGACTCCACCACCTCCCCAGGCAGAACATTCCAGAACTTTATCACCCTTTCTGTGAAAAACTTTTTCCCAATATCCAGCCTAAATTTCCCTTGGTGCAGCTTGAGGCTGTGACCTCTGGTTGTGTCAGTTCCTGGAGAAAGAGCCCAAGGCCAGCTGAGCACAGGCACCTTTCAGGAGCTGCAGAGAGTGATGAGGGCAGCCCTGAGTCTCCTTTTCTCCAGGCTGAGCACCCCCAGCTCCCTCAGGGGTTCCTCACGGGGTTTGTGCTCCCAGCCCCCCTCCAGCCTTGCATGAGATGAGCTTTAAAATCCCTCCCAACCAAAACCATCCTGGGATTCTGCCATTCCACCATTCCTATCCCAAAAAAGCCCTGGGCTCCCTTGGCACGCTGGGGATTTTGGTGGCCCTACCAGCAGCAGCAGGGAGTCCTTTCTTTCCTGGGAATTTTACCCCTGGATCAGCCAGAACCGGACCCCGGGCACAGGGAGGGGCCAGCGCTGCCCCCGGGGCACGGAGCTGCATCCTGGCCCTTTGTTCTGCAGAGGGAACGTGCAGGAATTGGGTGCCAGCCACCAGAGGTTGTGCTGTGCCCGCTTCCTCCCTTGGCACACGGCGGGCCCGGGCGCCTCTGGCCAATTCTGGTTGGCATAAACAGCCGGGTAAAGAAGATAAATGAGGTTGAGTGGCAGGGGAGGATGCCAGGCAGCCCTTTCCTGGGAATCAGGGAATGCTGCAGGGCTGTGCTCGGGGTCAGGGAGGGCAGCATCCCTGAGTGAGGTGCCTCAGCCTGGCTCACTCAAATCACCGAATGCTGGTGGGTGAGTTTGGGGTTAAAGGAGTTTTTTAGACTGGCAAAGAAATTCAGTCGTGGGGGAGCTCTGAGTTCATCTCATCCTGGAGGAGAGGACACTGAGGGAAGATCTCATGGCAGTCTACAGCTTCTTCCTGATGATGGGAAGTGGAAAACAGCTCTGATCTCTGCTCCCCGTGGCAGGGACGGGACCAGGGAAGGGCTGGAGATGTTCTGGGAGGGTCAGCTTGGATCTCAGGAAAGTTTCTTCCCCCAGAGGCTGCTGGGGCACTGAACAGGCTCCCCAGGGAATGGGCACATTCCCAACCCTGCCAGAGCTCCAGGACAACGCTCTGGGACAGGGTGGGATTGTTGGGGTGTCTGTGCAGGGCTTGGATCCGTGATCCCTGTGGGTCCTTTCCACCTGGGGGTATTTCTGTGCCCTCCTTGATCCCACCCTGGCACTGATGCTGGTGCTCCCCACCCACACAGAGCCTCGAGTGCTGCCCCAGCTCCGGGCTCTGCATCTGAGCTGCAGCTTCTGAGGGACACAAGAGGTTAAACCTAAACCCCCCCTGCCCTGAGCCCTGTTAATGCCTCTGCACCCCTGCCAAGAGCTTATCTGAGGCTCTTTGTGAACAAAGTGAACCCTGGAAGGTGGTGAGGCTCAGTGACAGGGAGCAGGGATGCCAGCCAAGATCCCTGCCTCTGGCCAGAGGAGAAATTTCCATCTCAGAGAGGAGATGTGATAACCCTGCTGTTCCCACCACTGGGGAGGGGGGAACAGGGATTTTTATTCCCTCCTGGGAGCTGCTGGTGACATCTCATGGCTGTGGTTAAAAAGCATCCTGAGGCAGGTGTCCATCCCCCCAGCCCTGCCTTTCTGCTGGCTCCTGAATCTTCTAAACTTGGACAGAAAAAAAAAAACCACCTTTTCCCCAGCCTTTAACCCTGCAGGGACACGGTGTACAGCTCCCAGAAAAACCAGGACAAGACACAGCGAGCTTTTCATCCCTTAAAACCTCTGGAAAAAAAATACTCCAGTGAGCTCTAGGTCTAATGAAAATGTGGGAAAATCTCTGAGCAGCCAGAATTTCACAGAGGCCTCAGCTCGAACTTTTTGCTTCCCAAATCCTCCCGAGATTGGGGATCCAGAGTGACTCAAACCCAGCACTCTTTGCATCCCAAGGCCCAGCCAGGCCTGATAAAAATCAGCTGGGGCCCAGCACAGCCCATCTACAGCTCTGTGTTTATTTTTAATAGGGTGGCTCAAAACTGAGTCGGGCCCCACCAGTTCCTGGAAATTTAATCCCCAGACCCTTCTCTGGAGCTACCGTGCAGCAGCTCCCTGACCCCACAGTCAGAGCCCTCTCCTTGCAGCTGGGACAGCCCCAGGCTTTGCTGCCTCTGTGTCCTAAAAATCATCCCCTCCATGGCAGGGAAGGATGATGCTCTGATTCCATGTGATCAGAAGGTTGTTTTATTATTTTATGATACTATATTATGTTAAAGAAACCTATACTAAACTGTACTAAAGAATAGAGAAGGATACTTACAGAAGGCTAAAAAGATAATAATGAAATTTGTGAGTCTTTCCAGAGTCCTGACACAGTTTTTGTGACCATTAAATCAAAACAACTCACTCAGGAGTCCAGTCAAGGCTCATCACTTCAGGTAAATAAATTCCAAATACATTTCACATAAGCAAAATACAGGAGAAGCCAATGAGATCAGGATTATTTCCCATCTCTGGGCCTCTCTCTGCCTTTTCAGCTTCCCAGGATAAAAATCCTGAGCGAAGGAATTGTGTTCAGTGAAATGTGAATGCCACAGCTCTGCAGCTGGAAAACCTGCAAGATCTAAGGGAAACCCTCTGCCCTGGCCAGGGAAAGGCAGAGAAAAGCACTCACAGGGTGGAGATACTGGGAAAGGGTCACTGGGATGGACTGGAGGGGTGAGAGCTGCATCCCACTGCTCCAGGGGAAGGCACAGCCCCTCTGTGAGCTCTGGGATGCTCCCAAAGACTCCTCCTCTCCATGGGAACTGGAACTTGCTGTCCCAGGTTGGCTTTTCCCTCTGAAATCAGTGCAGGAGGCTCGTGACTCGTGTTTGGTGCTCCCTGGGGCACAAGGGGAGGAACAGCTCTGTGTGTTCCTGGAGAGGCTCCAGCAGAGGGGAGCTGAGAAGATCTCAATTATTCCTGGCAGGCAGCACCAGCAAAACTTCCTCTCATGCTCGTGCCCTGCCATGGGCAGAGCTCTCCTGCTGATCCTCTGGTTTAATCCTCATGGAGATGGATTTAAAACCTGCCCATGATTCACCCAGGTGCTGGCTTGGCTACTTCTCACTCTTGTTTTCCATCCTTTTTGGCCCCCAGAGAAACCAGGAATCACCAGACAGACACAGCAACACTGGGATGCCAGGGAGTGCCAGGATGTGCAGTCAGGGAGTTCAGGTTCTCTCAGAGCCTGTGGGGATGAGAGAGGCAAAAGCAAAGCCCTGGGCAGCTGGGGGTGAGCCACAGGTCAGGATTTATCCAGCCTGGAGATGCCACAGCTCCTCCAGAGCTGGGAGATGCTCCCCAGATCTCACAGCAGCTCCTGGAGCAGTGCTTGGCTTTCTCAAAGGATTTGCCATTAGGGATGGATTTATCTCAGATTTTATTTGGATTTTCCTTCCCTTCCTCTGCAAAAAACCCTGTTTGGACCAGGCACAGCAACATCCTCGCTCAGCACAGACAGGGATTACAGCAGCAGATGCTTCTGTAAGTTGTGCTTCCTGCACTGGCCAGGAAAACAGACCCAAAACCACCCCCAAACCCCTGTGAATTCCCTGGGAGCAGGGGCAAGGCAGGAATTTGGCATTCCCAGCCCCACCACAGCTGGCTCCAGGGCACAGCCCGGCCACAGGGGCTGTGCCAGTGCCAGGCCAAGCCTCTGGTGTGGCTGTGCCCAACCCGGGGTTAGAGGAAAACCTTCAAAACATCACCCCAAAACGCCAAGAACTTAGAAAACAACCCCGTGGGAAGGGCTGTTTGTTATTTCCTCTGTAACCTGGTTGGTTTTCCAGGCAGTGCTGCTGTGGTTTTCACATTCACTGAACACGATTCCTTCACTCAGGATTTTATCCTGAGAAGCTGAAAAGGCAGAGAGGCCAAAGATGGGAAATAATCCTGATCTCATTGGCTTCTCCTGTGTTTTGCTCATGTGGAATGTATTTGGAATTTATTTACCTGAAGTGATGAGCCTTGATTGAACTCTGGTGTGAGTTGTTTTCAATCACTGACCAATGGTCACAAGAACTGTCTCAGGACTCTGGAAAGAGTCACAAATTTCATTATTATCTTTCTACCCTTCTGTAAGTATCCTTCTCTATTCTTTAGTACAGTTTAGTATAGGTTTCTTTAACATAATATAGTATCATAAAATAATAAAATAACCTTCTGATCACATGGAGTCAGAGCATCATCCTTCCCTGCCACAAAGGGGCTGATTTTTACAACACTGCTGCCCTCACCCCTTCCACTGTGTCTCTACACACGTGTCCACATACACATAAAATGTAAATATACAGGTGTAGTCACACATATTCTTATACACAGAGAGTGTGAAAGCTTCTACAAACCTGCTCAGACTCCTTAGATGTCCAGAAGATCTGTGGTGCAGCTCTCTCTGGCTGAACCTCCTCAGGAAGCACTGCTGGGATAATGATCCTGTCTGAAGGAATTATCCAAATTACTCACTGCACTCTCTGTTTTCCTGGAGCCCCAGCCAGACCCTGGGAATATTTATCCTATTTCTCTTGGCTGCAGAGCTCCCGCCCCTCTCGGAGCAGCAGGAGCTGGAAACCACAAAGATTTGTTAATAGGAACCAAAGCAGGCACAGCACTGAGCCCACAGGCTCTGAGATTGCTGTCATCTGCCAGGACCTGCTGCTCCAGGGCTCAGGGTCTCTGTCCCCTCTGTTCCCCTGCTCCTGCCTGGCAGGAATGGGATTGGAGTCTCATAGAAAATCTCCTCGAGCCAGGTCTGATGAGCTCTCAGAGAAATGTACCACACCTGAGACAGCCCAGCTACCTCAGATGGTACAAAACCAGCAGGATGGCTCAAGGGAGGGGTTGGAAACAGAAAAGTTTTACTGAAGGACAAAATAACAAAGCTTTTTATAGAGAAAAACCTGATCCAGGGGCAAGAGGCTCCTGGTAAAACACCCCACAAAAGGGATTATTCCATTTGTTCTTTTTCTAGGGAATTGTTTAGGTGGGACTTCTTGGCTTCTGTCCTATTGGTTATCCTGAAGTTTGAGGTGAAGTCCCCCAGGTCTTATGAGGTGTCTTCTTTGCCAGTTGAGGAGAGAAACTTCTGGATTTTTTTCCTTTTTAAAGAGACTGGTGTTCACATTTCACTGAACACAATTCCTTCACTCAGGATTTTATCCTGGAAAGCTGAAAAGGCAGAGAGAGCCCCAGAGATGGGAAATAATCCTGATCTAATTCACTTCTCCTGTGTTTTGCTCATGTGGAATGGGTTAGGAATTGTTTACCTGAATTGATGAGTTTTGATTGAACTCTGGTGTGAGTTGTTTTCAATCACTGACCAATGGTCACAAGAATTATCCCAGGACTCTGGAAAGAGTCACAAATTTCATTATTATCTTTCTAGCCTTCTGTAAAAATCCTTCTCTATTCTTTAGTATAGTTTGGTATAGTTTTCTTTAACATAATATAGTATCACAAAATAATAAAATAACCTTCTGATCACATGGACTCACAGCATCATCCTTCCCTGCCACCAAGGGTCAGGTTTTTTACCACAGGAGACAAAGGATAATTTGCTCACTCCATCAACAAGGGGCACATTCCTACCCCAGCCAGCCCAGCACGAGGAGAGCTCATCTGTGCCCACTCCTGCCCAGGCTCTGCACACTCTGCCCTCTCCCAGCAGAGCTGAAATCTCGGGGTGCAAAGTGCTCAACACAACCCCCCCCGTGGGTGTTAAATTGGTGTTTGTGAGCTGCTGCAGGGTGGGGGTGGCTTTGGCCACTCTCTTGCTCAGGAAATAAAATGATGTCACTTGTGGGAGCTGCAGGGTGACAGCTCCAGCCTCCATCCCTGCTGGCAAGCTCCAAAATTCCTGCAGGGATCACGATGGGGATGCCCTGGCTGAGCTACTGAGCACCTCAGGGACACCTCCAGCACTCTGAGGGACTTTCACCTTGCTCTGGTGGCTCAGATCATGGGGGAAAAACATTTTGTACAGCAGGAGGAATTTTTTTTTTCCTGGATAATACAATCCATAAGGTAATTCAGAGGGTAACAAAGCCAACAGAGCTGTTTTTCAGCCAGCTCAGAGGTGTTTTCCTGGGTGCTGGGCCCCCCTAAAAGTTAGCCCAGGCTGATTCTGAGCAGTTCAAACCCTGATGTTCCCTTTCTCCCTCGAGGAGACTCTCAGGCCACGTCTCCAGGACAGATTTCACACAGCTTTTCCTCATCCTCTTGGACTTGGACCCAGCTGAGACCATCTGGTGTGGATGGCTGCTGCGCTGAGGTTCCTGTTTCAGCTGAAACGAGATCTGAGCTTTGTCAGCTCCTACCAAACATCGAGGCTGCAGACATTAAACAACAGCCCAAGGGCAGGGTCAGGCTGCTCCGTGGGCCCTGAGTGTGGGGTTTTACCCTCCAGAGCCTCGTGCTGCCCGTGGGCAGGGACAGGCAGCCAAGGTTGTGCTGGTTCTCTCTCCACTGAGGCCTGGGTTTTGTTGCCCAGCCAAAATCAGGGGCTGCTTGGTGGGATTCCAGGTTGGTTTGGGTTGGAAAGGACCTTAAAGTTCATCCAGTTCCTCCTCAGTTATGGGCAGGGACATTTTCCACTGTGCCAGGCTGCTCCAACCTGGCCTTGGGCACTGCCAGGGATCCACAGCAGCTCTGGGAATTCCATCCCAGCCCCTCCCCACACTCCCAGGAAGGAATTCCATCCCAAAATCCCACCCATCCCTGCCCTCTGGCAGTGGGAAGCCATTTCCTCTTGTCCAAAGTCCCTTTCCTTAGCTCTGCATTCCCTCACCAGCTCCTCTGCCCTTCTCCCTCTTCCAGAAGCCACTGGCATCCAGCAGTTCCACATCTCAGCAGCTTTCTGGAGCAAGCAGCAGCCCAGCTCTTACCTGAGCAGCCAGGTGAGCTGCAGGCAGACCTTAGATCCTGCAGGATTCTCATTTCCCAGCAGGGCAAGGATCTCACATTCATTCCCCAGGAGCAGAGGGAGATCTGCCTTGAATTTAAACACAATCATCTCAGCCCAGGCCCACAAACCACAACTGGAACTCTGCAATGAAAGCCAGGGATTCGTTGGAATAATGAATCCCTGAAGGTTTCCCAGCCCAGAACATTCCCAAGGCAGTGCAAAAAGGCAGAGGGATCCATGAGAGGGAAGCACTGGGGCTGGTTTTTATTTCAAGGCAGGCTGGAAGGGGCTCCATCACTTTTATCCTTCCCCAGGACAGCAGCTGAGATCCTCAGCAGGTGGAGCCCAGTTGGAATCACAGAATCATCCAGGCTGGAAAAGCCCTGGGAGATCATCAAGTCCAACCATTAAC
>WBNO01012881.1:67732-109343 GCA_013400575.1 Peucedramus taeniatus | reverse complement strand
AGGGAAGGGAAGGGAAGGGAATGTGTACTGATTCAACCAAATTTTTTTCTGAAGGTGAATGTTAGGTGCCCTCAGTAAGGTATTAAAAATCGATATGCTACAAGGGAAAATAAATGGAAGTTATAGTTTCTTATCTAACAACAGAACAATGAATCTCAGAGGTGAAATAAACAGGCCATTTATAAGTTACTGTAAGACTTAGAAAGACAAACCAATTTTCTATTAACTAGTAACAGTAAAGTCTGCATCTATCAGGACACCTGCAGACAGATTTATTTTTTTAATTTAACTGGAGAATATATTTTTAGAAAAGGGCAATATATTTTTCTTGTAATTTGAAAGTTCAGCAGGAAGAAAAACTCAGTCTTGCAAAAAATTCCTACTGCAGTACTTAGTTTTATGAGCACAAGATTTTACCAAGATTAGTGCTCAGCAAATATTAAAAAAGAGAGGTTTGCTTTTTAAAGAAAGGAATTGCATAATAAAATTGTGATTCTATTAAAGTCCCTGCAATCAGACTAGCAAAACAAAAGGTCCAGAGGCATAATGGGAAAGGGGGTTCCAAAAATGGAAAAGTTTTTTAGTATCGTTCAGACATTTACATTCTTCTGTGATGTTAAGATCACTTGTCAAAAACATGCTTCAGTTTTATGGATGCTTAGAAACCACAGAAGGGTCCAGACTCAAACTTTTAATCTAAAATACTTTTATATAGTGAGGAAATAAGATTTTGGCCCATGAGTGCACACAGGGGCTGACTGTCTGATATCTCCGTGGAACAGTAAAGGCTGACTGTCTTAGCAGCAGCCCATGGTCTACTCCATTTTTGTATTTGTGCTGAGTGGATGTGGCTGGAAAAACCTGGTGGGAATACGACAGCCTTCAGTCAAGCAGGGAACTTCAGTCTTATCCTTATGTCAAAGATTTTTATTCTTAAATTTAACAATGCAGTCCATAGTAAACAAATACAATGGTTTGGAATTGGTCTCTCATTTTCAAAAAACTACTGAGAATATTAGGGTTTTGAGCAAACAAATTTCGTCACAAAGAAATAGGTGGCCACCATGGAAAATGTTCATGCCATTGGACAAGGAACAAAAACACATTTTGACCATAAATATTTTCTATTTTGAAATATTGTTACAATATTCCATTAGTTGCAGGAGCTGAAATTCAGCTGTTTTCCATCCAAGCTCCTCTGTGGTCTGGACTTCATCACACAACATCGCATTAAATGCACTGTGGAGCTCAGTAAGGGGAGAGGTACCACATCATGCAAGACGGGATGTGGCGAGAGACTGCCCAGAGGAATGGGATGGGGATGCAAGGATCCTGCTCTGCCACTGGGCTTTAAGTAGAGACAATCAAGAATTTATGTTCTGGCTGAAGAGATTATGATTGACCAGTTAAGTTTTTGATCCACCCCCAAGATCTTCTCTTTAACAGAGTTGGCAGATACAGCCTCAGAGCAGCTTTGCTGGCCTAGGAGGCGGCTGAGACCCCACATCCTTTGGGACTTTGGGCAGAATAGGGAAATGCATCTGAAAAAGGACCATGAGAAACCTTCTCTAGTGATCTGTGTCTTGAAACAGAGCCAAGAGTGAGGTCCAGCAGACAGGAAAGTTGGGACACCTGTGATACCAGGGCCTTGTGCTGCTGTTCTCAACAATGGTTACATATGCTGTAAGATGCTTTGGAAGCTAGCAAGGATCAGGCAAAAGTGCTATTTCCTTACATTGCTGGATTCTTACTTTGTATTTCAGGCAGAGAACAGATGGAGGCAGCTGGAATTAGGAGTGGCATTACAATATTGTTTTGTTTATGTTATGATTCAATTTTTCAACTATATAACAAGAGGAATCATGCTTTAATCCTAAAAGCAAAGAACAAATGTTTGTTGTGAATGTTTTTATATTTTCACATACAGTAACAAACTTTTTTTTTTTAATTAAGACATTAAACTGTGAGGAACAAAAGGTCTAAGTTTAGATCTAGATATAGCTAACTATTGCATAATCTTTCTCTAATTCACTTAGGCANATATATATATATATACATGTTGATTGGTTTTAATTACTAACCAGTGGAAAATTCTACATTAGGAAAAAGTTCTTCACAGAAAGAGTGACTGGATATTGGAATGAGCTGNAGTGGCATTACAATATTGTTTTGTTTATGTTATGATTCAATTTTTCAACTATATAACAAGAGGAATCATGCTTTAATCCTAAAAGCAAAGAACAAATGTTTGTTGTGAATGTTTTTATATTTTCACATACAGTAACAAACTTTTTTTTTTAATTAAGACATTAAACTGTGAGGAACGAAAGGTCTAAGTTTAGATCTAGATATAGCTAACTATTGCATAATCTTTCTCTAATTCACTTAGGCACTGTAATGCATCTCTTACCTATCTGGAACATAAACCTTATGAACTTAAAGCTATCTTGAAATAAATTTACTGCTCAGGGTAATTTCAGGTATATTTCTTATATGTTTTATATATATATATATATATATATACATGTTGACTGGTTTTAATTACTAACCAGTGGAAAATTCTACATTAGGAAAAAGTTCTTCACAGAAAGAGTGACTGGATATTGGAATGAGCTGCTCAGGGAGCTGGTGGAGTCACCATCCTTGGAGGTGTTTAAGAAAAGACTGGATGTGGCACTCAGTGCCATGGTCTAGTTGACAGGGTGGTGTTAGGCCATCGATTTTACTTGATGATCTCAAAGACTTTTTCAATGTAGCTGATTCTGTGGTTCAGTGTGAAATAACATTTTTATTTTTTAAAAAACTGCACTCACTCTCTAATAAAAAACTCAATGTACCTGCCCAGTGACATGGAACATCCAACTTCATAAAGGTCACTGATGTTGCAGAGAAGCTTTCTTGTTCTTGTTCTCTTTCTCTCCATCTCCTTATTACTGATCTTCTCCTATGTCAGATTTTGATCTTCAAGCAGTGAAGGAGGTGTTCAAGGCCAGACTGGATGGAGCTGGGAGCAACCTGTTCTTATGGAAGGTGTCCCTGCCCACAGCAGGGGGATTGGAATGAGATGATCTTTAAGGTCCTTTCCAATCCAAACTGTTCTTTGTTTCCATGAATCTGTATTTCAGTTCTTTGAGAGCAAATTTCTTCTTGGGCAGAGCTCATCACCCGAGACTATTGCTCAGTCTCTGAAGTTCAAAAGGCCATATATACCTGAGAAAGCCCATTTCAAACATAATATTTGGTTCAGTTTGATTCAGGAGCTGCAAATTTACTACAAATTATTGCTCTTCCTAAAACTATTTTTTTGTTTCTTTCTTTGGAAACATACTCACTAAATGCCTTACTTTATACTGGCTGTCTGTGTGTGTACAATATGCTTACACCTTACTTGTCCTGATTATGAGAATGTTCATGTATATCACAGCCAAACTATCTCTCTTACTTTCAAACAGAACTGGAAGGATGAGAGAGGTTTGCTGAAGGCACTGCTGGTTGTATTTAGTCCTTTGAAAGACAGAAAAATAAAAGGAGAAAGAGAGAGTGGAGCTGAAGCAGAATAAAGTGAAGGAAAATAAAAAAATAGAAGGAAAGATCCATCCCCAGTGCTGCAGCTCTATAATCTGGCCTAAGTGTCAGCCTTTGGAGCAGCATTTGAGGATTATTCGTCCCTACTGAGAGCAGGGAGAATGATAAAACAATAGGAAAATAACAAGCAGACACTCACCAGAGAAATGTTTTCCATTTGTAGTGAGGTTAGAAACAAATAATCAAAACAAGATCCAGTGTAACTTTTGCTTTTTCCACAAAGTTTTCCCTGCCAAAAGACGTAATGTCGCATGGATCGGGTAAATCTGCTGGCCTGGAGCCTCCACCAGACTGCTGTGGTGGCTCCCACCACAGACCTATGTTGTGAGCACACAGGGGCTGCAGCATGATGTCCTGTCCTTGGCTTTCTGCTGCTCCCCACACCTGCTGCAAAGCCACTTTCCCTGTTTATTGTGAGACCAGGCTGTCACCACCTGCCACTGCTGTCATTGTCCCCAGACCTTGGACCTAGGCTGTATTCATTCCTGCAGCAACCCATTCAGAGTCAGCCCATGCACAGCAATTCCCTAACCTTCTCTAAGGAACTTTGCAAACCCTTAAGCTATCACAAGACAAGTACAGATCTAGAGCCTCCCTGGAGCACAGCAGATGCTCTACCTGCCACAGTCTCCACGTGCTCCTGAAGAGAGAAGGGCGTGCTCCCAACAGATAAGAGTTATCCCCAGAACTTTGGTGTAACTGCCAGATCACAGAACAAGTATAAAAAGTAACCTTTAAAACCACAGTATTTATATTGTAAAATCACTTATTTATGTCACAAGACAAACATCTCAGAGAAAAGGCATGATCCTGATTGCAGAGAGAAAACTAAACAGACCACAGCTCAGCTCTGGGCACCTTACATGCTGCAGACCTCACTGTGCTTCATTGCAGAGGCAGCAAAATTTTACAGAAGGCATAGTCTGTGACAGTCTGAATGTGGAGGTGGTCATATAGTGGATCAGGGTATATAGCCACAAGCAGGACACAGCTATGGCTTAGGCTGTGCAAGGCAACTGCTCCATGACAGCAGTGCTTGGAGAACACAGTATACAAAACTGCAGCCCTGATCCTACAATGCATTAAGTGCAAATCCAGGTATTCCTGAGTTTTGTGTTTCCACAATTCAGCTGCACTGTCAGAGATAAGGAGAGAGAGGGAGAGAGAAAAGAGAGAGAGAGAAGCACAGGGTACAATTACAGGGTCTCTGTTAGAGACTGGAGAAAACTTCATCAGAAATGTTACAGTAAAAAACTAATTACCACAACAGATGGGGGTTTTTTATCAAGTGAGGTCTGCATTAACACTTCCTGGGTATTTAGGTAAGGTCAGATGCTCAAAAGCTATCGTAAATTAAATGAAACAATTGCAAATGTGATTTAGTCCTATTTCAAACCAGATTAACATACTTGCAGTGTTTTCTTGCTCAATTACTATTATAGAAAAAAAGCAGAGATAAGCCTTCAAGAAGTGAGTGTCTGTAATGCATTTATCTTGATAAAGTTCCCCACAAAACCTTCTGCAATATGAAATTATAATGAATAGTCTCCATACTGGCAGCTCTTTTAGCCTTATTAATGCCTGTACTGAACACAAATAAAACAGCTAATTTTCAGAAGACTTTCCCACCAGGGAATATGAAAAAAACAGGTTGATTTGATTGATTTTCTTGTCATCACTCTTAAACACATGGAACTGAGCTTATGTATCAAATTTGATACGCAAGATTTAACACAGAAAGTTTTTCTCCTTCATAGCTGGTATGAACTCAGAGAGACAACAAAGATATTAATAAAAATATGCAACATAATCCACACAACATTCTTTTTTGGGCTCCTGCAGGAGAGCATGGTGTGTCTCCAGTCTAGGGGTTTCTATAAATCAAAGGATCCTTGTGACTCTGAGCAGTCTTTTTGCTTAAATTGTTGTCAATGTGATCTGCAAGGTGTAGGATAGAAAGCAGAAATGTAGCTGTGCTGTATTTGCCCTCCAAACTGAGTGAGAATGGAAAAATTAAGAGCAGACTGGAAAAAAAAAATCCCTGTTTCTAAACAATAAGAGCTGTGAGATATCCACTGTTTTGGTTAATATTTTTTCCATGTTAAAAAAAAAAAAAGCCTTTTTGTTTTAAGATGTATTTATAGAAAGAATTCTCCTACTTTGCATTTTACCACGCCTTTAAATTTAATAAATGCACTCCTGTGGCTGCAGCAGGGAGAAGCAGCAGTTCAGAGAAGAATTTGGGTGGAAGGGCTTTGGGTAGGTGACCAGCTGACTTCCCACGCAGACCTCCAAGCCATGGCAAGGCTGGAGACAGACTGTGCCTGGGAGTCTCCAGCTGCTCTGTCCTGGCACCACAGACCACTTTTCTCCCAGAAATCTGTACATTAAAGGCTGAGCTTTCATTGAGCAGGAATAGCCCCCAGCTATAGATTGAGAGAGTCTCTTGACTTTGTGAAATGTCACACATTCATTGCCTCAAAAATTTGCACCAACAGATGGAAAATGTGGGAAATCTTCCTAACCTAATGAGACCCGTCTTACTTGTCCAGGAAAACTGGCTATTTCCTTGCAGGGAGAACTGAGGGTACAACACTCCAGTTATAAAAGATCATCTTTTTCCATCTTCAGAATTATTGAACTCCCATGAGGCTTCAGGATGTTTTCATAATTACTTCCAGTTTCTAAAATGTCTTGTAAATACAACCTCCTCAGTCCCACCGATGTGAATAGACTAAACAGGGCTAGCACACTGCCAGGACACTGCCAGGACACTGCCAGGACACTGCCAGCAGGCTATGAAAGTGGAGGCAGTCAAATTCATTCTCTGGGAGGGTCTCAGGAGGGAGGAGGGACCTCCAGAACCACATGCACACTGTGTTTCACAGGGAAACCAGTTCATCCAAAAGAGGGGCCAGGGGCAAACTGGTGCCATGTGGGCAGCCAGGAAGCAGGGAGATAGATAAGAACTGCAGAGCTGAGCTCTTTCAAGTGTAGATGCCATTCTAAAGTGTAAAAGGCCATACTGCTGACTGGTATTAGGAATGTTATTTGATCCACTGAATAAAATATTCAATAAAAATGCCAAATTCATACTGATTAATTGAACACCCTCTATAAAACTGCCTACTTACACAGCCTCCCACAACCTCTCTTCCATACCTTCATTTAAAGCTTCAGTATCGTTGTGTGGCAGGGAATGAGTGTGATAAAAATACCCATGTGAGAAAAATATCTTGATTGCACTATAAAAATTAGGAAGAAAGATCCAGGGACAGTTAGATGAGTGGGTAAAGAGGTTTCAAATAAAGGGGAAGCAATCTGAAAAAAAGAAAAACAACAACAATAAAAAAAAAACCCTAGGAAAAACCTGGGAAGCTAAGGCAAATCCGTTCTGCACAAAGCTGACCATCTGGAATGCGTTACTGAAGAAGAGATGTGGGATCACATAGATTGTTTCTGGGAAGGGAGGGGCTTGAGGGGCATGGAAAAAAACCCAACATGGTTGAATTAAGAGCCAGCCACAAACACTGAGCCAGATGGCTTTTTCTCTTCTTAAAATGATGTATGTTCCCATCATTCTATATCTCTGCTAATCGCTTTAACATGGGAGAACTGCATGGAGCAAGATGGGGAGGAGGAAGCAGAGGCACCTGGGTAAGATGAAAAGAACTTTACTTCTCTTGTACGCCTCTCTGTCCTATAAACTGAAATTCAAAACAGGGAGTCTCTCTTATGCAATAGTACATCTGTTGCTGTTCTAAACTCTTTGGGCACAGAAACTCTTTCCAGACAATGCAGAGCAATCATTTGGGTGTTTTGACAGGTTTCCAGCTGTAAGCCATATATTTGTTTTATAGCAAATTTTAGGTTAGTTCCTAGAATTTAAAACATATTCAATCTGCTTTTGTTTTATAATCTGTAAACACTTTTAGAGCTCTATTCTTTATTTAATGATAGATAGGCACAACACAGCTGTTCTGCAGTGGCCTGTATTTTCAGCATAACCTTATTTTTTCCTACCATTCAGAGTTTCAAATATTTTAGAAGAATGTGGGACAAAATATCAGGAGACCAAATGTGTCTGAAATAGAGAAGATAAATGATTTTTCATCTATATCTGCAGGACTTTATACTGACTGTCTTTCACAGTACCCAGGGCCATAGAGGATGGCTTGGCTAAAGCTAGTACATGAATCTGTTTTATGGCTCAGCAGAAGATATTCAACGTAGAGCCAGGGTATAAACAAAACAGCCATGTCAACACAGAGCATCTTGAACATGAGCATGTGGTTTCTCAGAAAGGTCAAGTGTTGCATCAGCACGATATAAATGCTCCTGGTAGTCAAGGCAGCTCATTCAGGGCTGGTGTCTCAGCATGGCACAGCCCCGTGCCACATAATCCCACTGTGAGAAGAGACAAGGGCAGTGGGAGCCCTGGGAGCAGAGTGATTGCATGGAAAGCATTGGTGCAATTGCCCAGCTGAAGTTAAATGTTGTTTGCACAGCCGTGCCAGAGGGCTGGACTGGTACCTCTGTTGAAGGATGCCCTCTGCTGTGTCCCAGCACTCTTTCAGCAGGGTACATTATGACCTTCCCAACAGCAATAAAAAAGCTGGCTTTTACTTTGACTTCAGTTTATACTTCAAATGCTGTGACAAAATGATCTCCCAGCAGCAAGGAATGCAATGTGCCATTATAATGAACACAGCAGCCCCCAGAATGGGGTTGACACCCAAGCTGCATTACAAATGCTTGTATAAAATCTTCCTTTCAGAGAAACTACACTGACAAGCTGTAACTCTCTGGATGTGCCCAGCTCACGTTCCCCTCTGCAAACACTGCACATTTACAAATCAATCCCATGCTAAAGCAGGATAAGCAACAGCAATGAGTCCAAACTGGATGGAAACACAGTGAATTCTTTCCTTTATATCAACTGATTCTTCAAGGAACAGAATTTGTTTCCAGAAAATCTTTCCCCCTCACTTACAAAGCTTTAAGATAGGAAATCCTGTCAGCAGGAGGCTTGACAAGCTATTTGTTTTCATACATTCACATTAATAACTCAGTCCTTCTCAGACACCTCTCCTCTGGTGAAAACAAGCTGCCCACATGCACAGGGAACCCTCTGCAGGCACTGGCTGTGGCCTTTTCCTCTGGCCTCTTGGGAATTCTGAATTTCTGTCCCCAGACCTAAATCAGGTGACTCGGCCTTTTGTGAGTTTCAGTTGGGAAAGAAATGGCCAGATTCACTATTTTAAGTCACTCCCTTTCTGATGTCCACTTTCCTTATCCCTTCAGCACCTTTCAGTTACCTACTCCCTTGGGATATATAGGGCTGGGAACAGCTATCCTATAAGAGCTGCAAGAGAGCTTACTCTTTTGCAGCTGGAAACCTACCTTAGACAGGGTTACCAGAGCAGGTAACCCTGGGTGGAGGGAGTGCAGGGCAGAGTAGCAAGAAACTAAGAACACCATGTTTTCATTTTTATTATTGTTGTTGTTCTCCTCAAGGTGGACAAAGAGACCAATAATGTATAAACAAATGAACAAAAAATGGTCACCACCCCCAGAAGCTTGCACTGTAAATATAAATGTATAAAGTAAAAAAATCCATAAAAATATAAATATCCAGCATAAATGGGGTCCAAACAGGGATAAGTAGGGAAATAGTCACTCATAGGAGGAACAGTGAGTGAGGATCTAATTTGTAATGGAAAAAAAAGCAAGCAGACTGCACAAGAGAGTGCTGCATGGCCATACAATAACTGCATTGTGGACAGGCATGAGAGTGCATTTGCTGAAAGATGGAGAGATGATTTTGCAAGAAGGTTTCAGTGCTAGAAGCAAGAGAGTTGTAACCTTCATGATCCCAGCTGTGCTCTGGGGGAAAAAAGAGCTATTTACATTCTTCACAAATAAACAGGACTGCATCAAAGAAAATACTGGCCCTACCACCACTTTTTTCTCCTCACCTCCAAGACCCCAGATTTTAGCTCAACAGGGTGACTTAATTACTCCAAGCAATTCTAGAAGAAATTAAGTAAAGAATGGCTTTGTATCAAAACATGTCCTAATAAATTATAAGAACTGAAGACTACTCAAGGCAAGCTGGGATTTATACAATTGCTTCCCACAGGCACTGATCCAAGGCCTGTTAGAGGTAACAGGAGCCCTTCCTCTGACTTCAGTGGGATTGAGGAGGACTCCCACCCATCCCACTACGGCTCTTATATGACTGACAACAAGTTTAAAGGATCCACCTGCACAGATGATCAACTTGCACCACACAGTAGGTGCACTCATCACAAGCTCCCTTCAAAGGCCTGGAGATAAGGGCTGATGTATTGGATGTGTGGCATAAATGTATGTAACACAGGGGTCACCTGTTGAAGTATAAAGCTTCAGAAGAGAAAGTCCTTAGTGCATCTAACAGAATATTTCTAGCACTCCAAGAGTTAAGCCTTACATTTGCATAAAACTCCCTTTGACTCCTTGACAAAGGGCTGATCCTTGCAGAAAAAAACAAATTATAGAAGCTGCCACTTACTGCACTTTTTTTCTGCATGTTGCACTCAAGACATTCACACTAATGAAAGGTGACTTCTCTCACGTCTCCTCCTCCTCCCTGCAGATATCCCTCAGCCATTTGCAGACTTTGGCACTGTCTGCACTCTGGCAAGTCATGCTGGCAAAAAAAAAACCCAAAACAAAACCCAGGCAGTATTAATGACAGGAGTTAGTTTGCAAAACAGTACAGTGTGTCAGCAGCAACCAAGGAAGGAGAGCCACCCTGATAGTCCTGCACACAGGATTAATTGAGAAAAATAAAACTGATGTGCTGGTGAAGGAGTTTCCAATGAAGAGTTTAACTTTTACCATGGTAATAGTCAAATTTGTGAATGAACTGGGAAAAGATACAACAATCAGGGTAGCAAGGAATTATTCTGGAGACTCTTGCACTGATCAGTAAAGATCGAGAGCTCAAGGTAAAAGGATGCAGGACTGTGCTTTCTCTGGAACATCTTCTGATATATGCTTAGGAAAAAGTGTAAATTCTCTTAAAGAAGATCAATAATCATACATTGATGCCTTAGGCTGGCAAAAAAACATTCACATAAGTATTGAAGCAAAAGATAATCTGGCAGTTCACTCCACTGGACAGGTCAACAACCACACCAGAGAACATGGTGAAGGCAACCTGTCTCTTCTAAAGAGTTTTAACTCACAGTGATATGGTCTCTTTGTTTTGTCTGCACAGCATCAGTGTGTATTATGTGTGTGACCACTTCAGGAATTGGATAGACTGTGTTGGGCAATGACTGATGACATTTCTCTGGGCAGACAGGCATGGGGCAGCAATGGAGCAATGCAGATACCCCCAGAGCTAACTTGGGCTCATTACTTCCATTTTAGCAACTGCAGGTGGGAAGTGCCAGTCTTCTAACAGGCATTTTCATAGCAGGGGAGGAGCCCTCCATGTCTTTTTTTGTCCAAACCCCCATGTCACATCTGAGTAAGAACTTGTAAAGAGAGAGATATCAAACATTTCACTTCAGTTGCTCACTTTCTTACCTATTAGCTGGGAAATTGTCATGCCTGAATAACAGTCAAGTGTTTATTTCGATGTTTGTTTGTTTTAGTAAGAAACAAATACAAGTTTTATTTCTGAGGATTATATTTGTATATTGGTAATTATCTTTTCTGTGAGCATGCCAGCTAAAGTTTGCATGAAAATAACAGACAAAAGGATGTCATTAAAATGGGTCCTGAGAACCTTTCAAATGATTCACAGTGGTCTTGTCCTAATTAAAATTGAATGTGAAAACAAACATGCTTGCAGTTTTCTAGGATGATTCTGTGTCTTTATGAATTTTGTCAGTCTGGCCCATATGTGAAAAAAATGAAGCACATGCAGTTAAGTTTAAGATCCTAATCATGAAGAGTGAGCTGCTTGAATCAAATTAACTTTGTAGGGAGTGATACAAGTATTTGATCTCACAAATCCTTACAGCACTTGTAAGTACTGTAGCTTGTTAACTCATTGGAAAAAAATTCAATCTGAGTTTCAACATGTGTCCATTACTGGAATAGGAAAGCATCTAATGTGCAAAAACTTCAGCCCTGAGTAAGTCATAACAATACTTAGGGCCCCACTACACCTGCTCTCAGAGCTAGCATGCATATTTCCAAATGTATGAGAGGAAAAGGACTGAAAGAGAAATTTCTTTTTAATGCAATGGATTTTTCTGTCTATTTGAACACAAGGATGGACAAACTGGAGGGCACTAAAAAGCTGGACATAGGTGATGGGGCATCAGGTTGGCTAAAGAAAGTGAGTCGTACCAGCCTGCCTGGTCCAAACCCTTTGGCTTCGCTTGGCCTAACAGCGTAAGATGTTTAGAGCAGCTGTAGACTGAATCTAAAACTGACAAAGTAATTTAAAATAGACAACCTGTGGAAAAAAAATAAACACAAACACCCATATCCTTGGGAAGCCAGTGAGGCATTAAGGCAAGACTGAACTTGTTGAGTAGAGCTCAGCATTCCCTGTTACAAAAGGAATGGACAAGCGTACACCCCATGGGATGGGGTCAGGCATCTCTGAGTGGGGGTTTCTGACTATTTCTTTCAACATATATGAGTCCAGCCCATGAAGTATGGAGATCAACTTTTTTTAAAATAAAAAACAAGGTGGAGGAAGGAAGCTGGAACTCTGAGGATCTGAGGGGATTAATTCAGGACTGCAGGTGGGTACTTGCACTCCTGTGGGAACCAAAGCCAGGAATCCTTCAGCCAAAAGGTACCTACCTCACTTCTTTCAAGGAATGGAGCAAGATGCATTGCTTTCTTTCAAAGTGACACCTACTTTTTGCCTCTTTGACTAGGGATGAGTACTCCTTAGGAATGCAAGAGACCAAAGCTCATAATACCTGCAATAACTGCTAAAAAGTAGGGGAGGGAAGAAGAGGCAGGAACACAAGCCCTTCTGTAAAAATTACAAGCCATTTCAGGGTCTTATGGGAGAGATGTAGGACTGCAGAGAGAAAGGGACTGAGAATACTTAGAGAAAGTGCACTGGTTTTGGATAAGGACATTTGAGGAAGATAAGGGAACACTGTGGCTCCCTCTTGTGAGATTATGACAGTAGCTTATATTAAGAAGTCACAGATACGGGCAGAAACACTTCTGCAGCAGTGGGAAGGTGGCAGCCCTGACAGCACTTTTTGCTGTCATCTGCTTTGCCAAAAAGAGGTATTCTCTGTGTCTTGTCAGGGAACTCTGCATCCCTCTGGCTAATCTGACCTGACTGTGAGGGAAGCCCTGTACCTGCTGACCTGGACTGAGAATATCTCAGCAGGCAGTGTAAGAGCTCAAGGGAAATACCTAGGAAAAGTAAAATTACTTCTGGACCAGAAACATCCAGTCTGTCTGAATTAATTTCTGAATATAGCCCTCAAGGACAAATCTTGTTCCAATTCTAAGGAATGAGAAACCTCCCCTGCACTCCAGTGGGCTGTGGGAGGGCTGGTATCTGTTGTACAACCCCGGCTGAGGAATCAGCTGGGCAGTAATTCTATACTGCATTATGAATCTCAGTGTGCTAACACAGGGAGGAGGACTAATGGGCACAAGGCCATCATCTTAGCAAACTGCCAGAGGGCACCAGCACTGTCTTGCTGCAGCTCAACTCCAGCCTAGCAGCCTATCCCAGCTTCCCAGGAATCCCCTGTACCTCCTTCTGAAAGTCTCTGTGGTGCAATCCAGAACCACACCAACCACACAAAGAAGGACACTGCAGCTGACCCCTATTTGTATGGGCACAGTGCAGACCATTCTGCAGCAGGCAAGGGCTTTAATGCTGCAGGCAGCAATCTGCCAAGTTTCTTGATGCCTGGCAGTCAGATGATAAAGGTGCATCCAAAGCCCCAGGGGCTGGTGAGGGCTGGTGGAGAACTCACCTGGCTGGGTTCAAGATTGGGTCTCCAAACAGTGCTTGGACATGCCATGGTCTCTCTGACAGTAAGATGCATGTGTCTGCATTTTTGCAGAGCTAGCATTTAACTTCACCCTGGTAAAAAGGCTGCAGAACACATATCCAGCACCTGTAACTCTCCAGTAAAGACAGCTGGGTCTTTAGAGCTGAACTTGCCCAGTGATAGAGTGCCATGTCTGGGGAATGGAGGCAACCAAAGCCTGACATCCTCAAGGACCAAATATCTCACAAACATTTCACTGCTCACAGTTTTCATAGGAGTAAGATGAAAGAAGGAACAAATTACACATGACAGGCATTAATTGGTTTGCACAGGCTTAACTCCACAACTGTTCCTAGGACAGGTAACACTGACTGTTAGGTGCTCATTTTTACATATTCATGGTCTAAAAAGGAATTGTCACTGTTCTCTTTTGTATTGTAACCTTTATAAGAGGCTCAGGAACTGATTCTATTAGTTTTGCAATTCATACCCTAATCTATGGCTTCCAGTGTTCNTTACATACTCATGGTCTAAAAAGGAATTGTCACTGTTCTCTTTTGTATTGTAACCTTTATAAGAGGCTCAGGAACTGATTCTATTAATTTTGCAATTCATGTCTGTGGAAGAAAATAACTGCATAGGTGTTCTGCAATTCAACTTGTCTCCACAACCTGCAGCTTTTTGTGTCTCTACATAAACAAACCTATCACCAAGAAAAAAAGGGCCTATATATACATATATAAGAAGAAATAACTCTTGGATTAGCAGTAAACTGGACTAGTTGTCACTTTTTGATCTGTTTCAGCTGAAATCAGCACTCCAGATAAAACAAGATACTACAGAAGTCCACAGACAGATGTCTCATTTACTGTCCCCACTACTTTTCTTAGCACCCAGTTCTCTAGCCACGAATGCTACACCAATGATGTGGCAGTAGCTTTCCTGCCGCAGAACTCTTTGATATCCGTATAAATAACTTCCCCAGCGAGGCTGCCGCTACTTTGATCCACCGCTATCACAGAATCTGCAGCAACACATCAAAGAGATCCAAAACTTCTTTCCCTGTTCTGGCCAAGCCTCCTGAGCGGCGGCAGCCACTGCGACCGCGGCGAGAGCGGAGCGGGAGCGGGAGCGGGAGCGGGGCCGGAGCGGGAGCGGGGCCGGAGCGGGAGCGGGAGCGGGAGCGGGGCCGGAGCGGGAGCGGGGCCGGAGCCGGAGCCGGAGCGGGCCCTGGATGAGCAGATGCTGCCCCCTGCCTGGCTTCTCGCTGCCCGGCCCCGGCTCCGCTCTCCTCGAGCCAAAGGAGCTCGCAGCTTTTGCCTCTCCTGGCATGGAATCATAGATCCACAGAAGCGCCAAGGTAGGAAAGGATCTGTAAGATCATCAAGTTCAACCGTGAACTGCCAGGTCCACCACTTCATCATTTCTCTAAGCACCATGTCTACACTTGTTTTTGAATACTTGCAGGGGTGGTGATCCCATCACTTCCCCAAGCAGCCCGATCCAATGCCTAACTACCCTTTCAGTGAGTAATTTTTTCCTAATATCTAATCTAAACCTCCCCAGATACAGCTTGAGGCTGTTTGCCACTTTTTACCTGGAACAAGAGACCAACCTCACCTATCTCCAACCTCCCTTCAGGTTTCTCCAGATTAACCAACCCCCAGCTCCCTTGGCCACTCCATGATCACAATTCCACTCCAAATTGGCAGGTATGCTACAGGAAGAACTCCAGCAACAAGGTGGTGGTGAAAGACAGGAAAAAAAAGTTATTTCCCTGGGAAAATTATTTTTTTAGGCTCCAGAAGGTCACTTTGACTGAACAGTTGCTCAAATTGCTGAGCATCATTTAAAAGGGGAAGGGCCTAAATCCATGTCATGAGACAATGGTAGATAATCTCAGATCTTTTTGGGCTGCTCTGTAGTGACTTCATGATACTTTATTAGTTTCTGGGTTTTTTGCATTTCCTGTTTTGAATGACAATCAGGTCTGTAGCATCCTGTTACAACTGGAGTCTGCAGCTTGTTGGAGAAATTGTACCTAAGTAGATAAGCTACAATTAAGTTCCTTCATTATTTTGCTCCTTCCAGCTGTAAAAATCAACACTGCAAATCCCACTGGTTTCCATCCAGGATCTGCTAAATTTCCAAAAGGAACGCAGCCTCTTTTTCCAAAAAGCCCAGTCAAAGTCAACCTTAAATGCTGTAGACAGACCTTGGATGGTGTAGCAGCACGTTCCCCCATCCCTCTCTGCACCCATGCACCCAGAACAACCAGTGGCTGTTGTGATGGCTGCATCCACCTTATTCTGGACTTGGGGGGACAGATTGCCAGGAGCCAAGGACTATCCAGAAAGGTAACCTAGAAGCCTTGCTGCTATGCAACTGTAAGGGAATCACTGTCCTTCATAGTGGGCAGCCCTCTAATCATGCGTGTGACACTCCTGCTCCAACACATCCACAGCTTTCTTGTGCTGGACCCCAGAGCTGAATGCAGCACTCCAAATAGGATCTCACCAGCACAGAGCAGAGGGGCAGAAGCCCCTCCCTCACCCTGCTGCACACATCTCTTTTCATGCAGCCCAGCTGGCTTTTGACACAGCTGGCTCTCTGAGCCACAAGCGCACATTGCCAGGTCACGTCCAGTTTTTCATCCACCAGCACCCTCAAGTCTTTCTCAGCAGGGTTGCTTGCAATCTCTTCCTCTCCAAACTACTGGTACTGAGGGTTGCTCCAACTCAGGTGCAGTACCTTGCACATGGGCTTGTTGACCATTATGTGATTCCCATGGGCCCAGTTCTTGAGCTTCTCCAGATCCCTCTGGATGGTATCACATCCTTCATGTTGTAAGAAACCTTGACCCTTTGTGGTAGGGAAGAATGATGTTCTGATTCCATGTGATTAGAAGGCTATTTTATTATTATATTATACTATATTATACTATACTATATTATACTATACTATATTATACTATACTATACTATACTATATTATACTATACTATATTATACTATACTATACTAAAGAATAGAGAGGGATACTTACAGAAGGCTAGAAAGATAATAATGAAACTCATGATTCTTTCCAGAGTCCCCACACAGTTTGTGTGACCATTGGTCAGTGATTAAAAACAACTGACCAGAGTCTAATCAAGGCTCATCAATTCAGGTAAACAAATTCCTAACATATTCCACATGTGCAAAACACAGCAGAAGCAAATGAGATAAGGATTGTTTTTCCCATCTTTGGGGACTCTCTGCTTTTTTAGCTTCTCAGGATAAAAATCCTGAGCGAAGGAATTATGTTCAGTGAAATGTGAGGACTACGCCTTCATATGTCAGTTACACCACTCAGCTTGGTGTCAGTGGCAAACTTGCTGAGGGTGCACCGATCCCACTGTCTTTATCACTGATGAAGGTATTAAATACACTGATTCCAACATGGACTCTTGAAGGACACCACGTGTCACTGATCTCTGTTGGGACACTGAGCCATTGATCACTACCCTCTGGATGTGACCATACAATTAATCCCTCATTCACCTAACAGTCCACCCATCGAATCCATCTCTCTCCAGTTTAGAGAGAAGGGTGTTGTGGGGGATCATGTCCTAGATCTTACACAAACCCAGATGGATGACATCCACAGCCATTCCCATGGCCACTGATGTAGTCATCCCATCATAGAAGGCCACTATTCTATGGTCAAGCAGGACTTACACATGGAGAAGCTGTGCTGGTTGTCCCAAATCACCTCCCTGTCCTCCATGTGCCTTAGCACAGCTTCTAGGAGGATCTGTTTCATGATATTTCCAGGCACAAAGGTGACAGGTCCATAGTCCCCAGAGCCCTCCCTTCTCCCTTTTTTAAAAATGGGTGGAATGTTTCACTTTTTACTGTCTTGAACAAATTCATCTGATTGCCATGACTTTTCAATGTCACTTATTGCCAAATAAGCACAGAGTATAATTTGACTGCTATCTGCAGTGAACAAGAGGAAGCCAACAAGTGGCTCTACATTGTTCATACTTGAACCCACAGTGCTGCCAGCTTCTTTCATCCTTACATGCAGATTTGCATACCTGGGTATCTCTGCCAGAATGCAATTTCAGGTTCTGTGTGGACAAAAGCCGAGGATTGAAGAAAGGAAGTTGAGAGAAACATGATCTAAGTTCTAAGGATTGGGGAGATTTGCCATCCATTTCCAGACCAGAGAAGGGTAACTGAGGGTCCAGTAATGGGAGAGAAAATGAACATCTAACCATGAAGCCAAAAAATTAAAAATGTGAAAGTACCAAAAGTGACCCAGATACCTGAGCAAACAGCTGCACCAAAGCATCATATTGTGGCTCAGAAGAGCTGTTGTCATCTTGCCATGGCAGGGCAAGAATTCTCTCAAGCTTATTTTTCCAATTGCACTGACAAAACAAGAAACATCTCAGAGGAACTGAGAGAACGTGACTTCTCTGTATAATTATATAGGCATAAAAAGACATCTTAATGGTTTAAAAGCTGTAGGAAAACATTTTATTTAGAGAGAGGGTAAAATTATGACACCATCAAAATGCCAGGCATTATGTCACTGCCTTCACCCATGAGTCAAGATCTTATCAGCTATCTTCAGTTAAAAATATAAAATTATATCAAGTTTGCTTACCAATGAAAGCCTGCAAAGGAGTAACTTTAGATTGGACCTATAATTTTTCCTTTTGATGATCAAAATACTTGTTTCAATTTGGCTTTAATTTTATTGAAACTAAATTTAAAATTTAAAATGAGGGTTTTTTTTAAATCTAACTGTTGAAAAAGTTGAAGTAGGATATTTGACAGCTTCTAGGCATTTTAAAATAGGTTTTAAATTTATTGAAATTGTTGTTTTACAATACAGAGTTTGATAAATTAGCACTTTCTAGTAAAAAATCATGCTGGTCAACTTCTGAGCAACTCTACCACTGTCATATTGCGCTTCTCACTATGAGATGTTGCCAGTAGGACTTGAGGTTAACATTTCTGCTGATGATTTTAGCCTGTTTAGATAATGAACCCAGGTAAAATCTCTGCCAAAATGACTGGGTAGGCAGCTTTTTCCAAGATATATTGGTGACTGGGCAGGACTCTTACCCTGCTGGTGACAGGACAGGTGAGTCACCCGCTGCACCTCACTGCTCATGCTCTGCTGACCCAGGCAGGCACGGTGACTGCCATGTGCACACCTGGACATGCCCATTAGGTTCCATCTGAAGATAAAGAACTTTCTTCCAGTGAGGATAATAATTCACTGAACTATGTTCCCAGGGTTGTGGTAGAGTCCCTGTAACTGGAGGTTTTGAAGATGTGATTGAACAGGATGGTCGCTAATCTCACCTCCACTCCCTTTCCCATAAAGGCCTCTTCTGAGGTCCCCTCCATACTGGACTGTTCTATGTTTCTATGATTTATATGCCCACATGTCCATTAGGATATGAATAATAAGTACAACTTATTCTAGTAAATGTTGGGTCCCCTAATTTTTTGGCACTTTTCTATGAAATAGCTCTTCACACAGGAATGAAGAGCACTGTTCTCCAAGACTTCAGGAGATGAGGTGAGTCCCAGGAGAAATCTGGAAGTGAGAGTTTTATTGAGTGTGGCAGACAAGGGCTGTTCCTCTTGTCCTACCCAGCACAGCTTTCAGATGCTGTCAGGGGGTGTGACAAGAGCACTGTGAAAATGATCTGAAGGCCAGAGTACTCCCAGGGTCACGGAGAGTCTGCTCAGTCCTGTGTGGTGCTGAGAGCCTGTGGGGCAGCAGCTCTGTGAGAAAGCAGATGTGGGAAATGAGACAGGATTCATTCTGACTCTTTAAAACAAGCCATTACAGATTCTGTTGGAAGGATGGGTCCAATTCACTAAAATGTGAATTATTGTAAATGAATGAAATTGGGAAATATACAAGGCTTCAGAAAAACAAAACACAGTGTCAACAAAACACAGTGTCAACACACTGGAATAGGCCAGTCCTTGTGTTAGCCTTTTAACATTTTAATACTATTATCCTTAAACTTCTGGAAACAAATTATGATTGAAACAATAATAGGAAAATATTCCTGGTTATTGAATAGTGAGGGAATCCTCTCTAATAGCATCTGCAGACATCCACTTCAGCCACAATTAATAATGTTTAAATGTCAAAATAATACTCAGGCTACACTGGTGAACTGACTTTTCTTACTCAGGGTTTGAGCCAAGTTGTGGCACACCAAGGAAGGCTAACAGTAGCTTCAGCAGACATTTGACTCCAATATAACATCCATTTCAAATGTATAGTTAAAAACAGAAGAAAAGAATTCTTGAGAGGACTCTTGCCTGTATGAGTGATCATTTAAAATTAAGGCTATATTGGTGCCACACCAAAGGACTCTCAGGCATATTAGTGTACCAAGCAAATGGGGTTTTTGGAGGTAGAAAAATGGCCTATTTGAAACAAATTTTCTATTTCAAAGCTTGCAATTTTCATTTTGGCGTGCTTTGTATCCTTCTCCTGCTTTTACTTTTTGTCATAGATTGTTATTCTTTTAGTCTTTGTTTTGTTTTACTACATTTTTTTTGTCCCTTGGAACTGCTTTAACTACAGAGAAAGAAAACATACTAGCTGCTATATTTACTAGGATCTCCCTACTATAAATGAAAAAAATAATTTAGAATTTTTTTTGAACTTGTGATGTGTCAAGAAGGATGGAAGAACTAATCAGAGCTATTAGACCTGACAGCCCCTTGTAAAATCTGATGTATGTCTAAGCTGCTAGGAGGTAGAAAATGAGAATAAAATGAAGGCCCCACCCATTAAAGGCACAAGCCTTGGTTTCTGTGTCTTTGCAAAATGGCCATATTTATATTCAATACTGAGTAACAAGGTTTCCAATAATTCCCTTTAAAAAGATTCTTTTAAATATAACAAAGAGTTAATCTTTTTAAGATCATGCATTTATGTAATGAGAGCAAAGGCCAAATAACGGAAGGAGGGACTCGAGAAGGACATGGCTGCTCAGTGTGAGAAAAAACTCTGGGCACAAAGTACTCTGTTTGCTGCTCTGTGAAATGGAAATATTTGAGAATTCCAGTTTAAACCAAGGAAAATGCCTGGAGATAAAACCCCAACTATTTTTGCACTCTTTGATGTCAGCTGAAAAGCAAAGGCCAAGCAATCTCAATCTATAAAGCTGAGCTGAATCTGGAGAGAAGCATTTTTGACTCATGAGTCATTTGTCTTATGCCAGCCAGGGCACATCCAGACTCAGGCTTGCAAGAGGCATTATGACAGATGTGGGAAATAACAAGCAGAATGCTCTTCAGATGGTGCTTTCCAGCATGGAGTCACAGGGAGTAAATTCAAACATTGCAGACACTTTACCAAAACTCAAAGCAGAATGTGAATGCTCCAACTCCCCCTGACTTCAGTAGCTCAGCCCCTTCCTTCCAGGAGCCAAGGACCTGGAGGGCAGCACACTGGGCATCATGCAAACATCATGCAGCTTTTGTTTCAGCAAATGATGGGGGGTGTTCTGTTGCCATTGAGAGGCCAAGTTTAGAAATGTCCAGAAGGTTCACAGATACAACACCCAAACAAAGTGCTTCTTACACTTTTGTACCTCTCTGGCCTTACATTTAGCCCCTATCAGTACATTAAACAAATTATTTTTCTTACAGGTGAACCTGATTCTCATAAGGTACCAAAAGGAAGACTGAGTTTTGCTAACCATATTTAGCAACATAGATAGCTCAGGCCAGAGGTCCATTTAGTGCAAAACACTAGAATAATGTGATTTACCAGAGGATCTACCCAGTTATAATCATCTCAATAAATTCCATTTCCAAAGTCACCTTCTATCACAGGGGAGCAGTATTTCTTTCTAGGCTGAGATCTGGGTTACAGAAGCTCAGACAAATTTTAACACTAAGAGTTCTGTTATGTACAGGACAGTGATAGAATTAATATATCATAAATGTCAGGATCAAGTTCTCATAAAGTAGAGGACTAATCATAGGGACAAAACTTAAAGGAAAAAAAAAACACCTTGCCATGAAGTGGCTGTTCATCTTCTACATGGTGAGATGGGCAGGCAGATCATTATTTCATGCTTATCCACTCAAATACCAATTTCTCCCCTAAATCAGTTCTGTCAGTCTGTCAGTTCAAGTATTTTTCAATTCTTTATCTTGTTAGTTCTTGTGAAACTGTTCAAGCTAATTTATTCTTCCTTCGAGGACCAGTATGCATACTGATTTTTAAAAGGTGTCTTTCTGCCAGTCTTTCAGGAAGATAAATTTGCATTAATTACAGTACAGTGACATTAGATTCTTCAGGAAAGGCTTGTTTGGATTATTGACTGAACCAGGAATACAACTGCCAATAAATCCACACATCATATTTATATATTTACTAAACCATTCTTCTCACATTCCATTATCCTCTGTCTCCTATACCATCTCCAAAGCCAACAAAATAGTTTTTAAGAAAGATACAGGAAATCCATAGTTTGCAGTCAAAAATAACTTGTCACTAAAACAATGTACTTCCTAGTGTGCTCAAAATAGCTTTCACCTTTAAAGTTATGGAAGTCATTCTAATTTCTAAATGCATTTATAAAATCCTGCAAATACTTCAGCTGTTTATGATATCATTATCTCTGTGACAATAACACAGACACAAAGATAATAACAGATTCATTTCTTCTTGACAAGACTGTTGACAGGTTGATCGTAAGAAACCCTTTCTTTTATAGTTCTTACTTTTATTTCCTTTCATGGCTGTTAAACATATGCTTTCCATATTACAAAAAGCAAACAAATTTGCTTATTTTCTTAAATAGCTGTACAGAAAAAGCTTCACTATCTGTACAGGATTTTTTTTTTTTGCATTTAGTAGCATGCATAGTAGATAATGATTCAGTCAGATCACTTAGGTTTTTAAATTATTACTTTCATAGTATATTTCTACTGCTATAGCTCTAATCAAAATGGAAAATTATAACAGCACTGTGGTCATCTTCATGTCCCAAGGACCTACATAGTTATATCCCATGAGAAATTAAAATTACTGGTTTGGTGACTCCTCTGGTTGCTCTGGTGGCACTTCAGGACTCAGTAGGGTGAAGCTACAGCATGACGAAAAGGACATGAGAAGTCCCTGGACTATGTTCCTGCCACCAAGCAAGCTCATAGTGGCTGACAAATGTAGAGACAAAGCTGCAGTGAGTGGAGCTTCAGAGCCAGCACTTGTGACTGCTCACACCTCCAGGCACAGGTGCACATCTGGTCACAGCTGTACTTTGAAAGACACAGCAATGTCATTGCTTGTGTCTTGTCTAGAGTGAGCATCTGACCAAGAGCAAAGCAAAGGAGGACTGTGGGGGCTATTCCCTGTATTAGATCTTGTCTAATTGCCTGCATCTCCCTTTCATAGAAGTTTTGTAACAAATCCCTGATTAACACGTTCCCTAGAGAATAAAGACAATGCATAGACATACAATTTTGCTCCTTCTACACCTTCTAGCTTAGAAGTGAAAAGGAAACAGTACTAAAGTGAAATGAAGTTGAATGACTGCTTTTCCTCCCCTCTTTTCCAAGTGAGTGTGGATGTTACATTTGCCATTTGCCAAAGCTCAGAGCTACACAAACACCTCTCCAGGACCAGAATCATCCTTCACTGCTTTTCCTGCCCAGGTAATCTCAATGCTAAGTACAAAGAGAACCAGTGCTTCCTAAAAACACCATAAATAAAGCAGTTAATATAAAAGAAAGGGAGATTTTTTCCTAATTTCTGTAAAGAATGTGTCAGTTTCCTTTCCTTTTAAGAGTTTGCCTTTCACAAATAACCAACTTTAAATTAATGAAAATTCAAAAAGGTTATATTGAGAAAATCTCACTTTTTACTTCAGGTGGACCTAATTTTATTTTGACTTTTCATAATTAGAAGGGTGTCACCCCCGTCCCGGGAGGCGACACAAGAACGACACGGAGCAGCTCTGGTGGTAGCAAACTGAAAAAACTTTTTATTAAAACATCTGACTCCATATTTATATCTTTTTAAAATCCCAGTGTCATTGGAGGGTTACAGTGCCACCTCCTCAATGTCACTGGGCAACCTGTCTGTCAGGTTGCTTGTCCTCCATAAAGGAATGCAAAACAATAAGTTATTTACCTAAAGTGCATGAGAAAGTTTGTGCAAAGAATGCAAACATCAGAAGGCTCAGTAAAACTTGAGAAAATCAGGGTGACAGATGTGGAACACGTATTGTGATTGGAAATATATATCATATAGAACATCAAAGAAAAATTGCATATAAGAGCTATCTATAAATTCTATTAAGGTAAAATTTAAAATTTTCAAACTTGAATGGACAGTTTCAATTTCAACAGGATCCTTCATTTCCACATAATCTTCAGATATGATATTTTAAGGTTGAAAATGCAGCACATTATTCCAGCTTTACTGAGAGAATATTTGACTGAAAAATCCCCACAAAATAAAACTGCAGGCAGATCGGGTCAGGGCCATTTTGCATTAATTCAGGACAAAGGGAATTGTTTCCTCTCAGGGTCCTTGCCCTTGCCAAGCCTGATGCTGTTGGCAGCAGCAGCTCCGGTAAATGTAAAACTAATTTTACATTAATTGAAGAGTGGTGGGTAAATGTGCTGGTATCAGCCATTGCACCTTGCAGCACCTAAGCTGCTGCTGTGAATAAAAGGCTGGCTGGGCTCCTCTGGAGAGCATCTTCCTTCCCACCGCCTTGGCCTGGCTCTGCAAAAACACCTCCGGAGCTGGTAACCATCGACCGCCCCTCGGGCCTGCCCCTGAACCTCCGCTGGGCAGTGCTGGCGTACGACTGAAAGACTTTTTGCCTGTTAATCCTTGATGATTTGCTGTGTCTAAAGCCAGGCAGCTGCAGGACCGGCCCGCCTCTCCCAGCCCTGTGCTGCGAGCATCACCCACAAGGAGGAGCCCCATTTACAAATAATTCATTAACAGAAAGAGGAGAGCTCTGCCTTACCCAGGGGAAACAGATTAGCCAAGAAACACCTCTTGATAAAAGAGACAGTGGCGTTCTTTTCAACTAAACTCCCATAAGAAAGAAAATTCGCCAGATAGGGGATGTTTGCCTAATTACATTATCCCAACTTTTCCCAATTACAAGGAGAACAGATGTTTTGTGATTGGAGATGAACCCAAAGGGAAGGAACATCAAAGACCAATTGCCTGCGACAAGAGCCTACAAAATCAATTTTTTTTCCTTACACTCGATTAGTTATGATGCCAAGCACGTTTTGCCCAGGCAGAAAAGTGTGATTAAGTGAAACTGCTTCCCTGGGAACTGCAGGATGATGCTGAAAGAAACACAGTAAAAGTTAGTAGAAAGATTTACACTGTAAAGTTACTGCATGAATGTGCAACAACAGTTTTCATTTCGAATTTACTGTGCTTATTTCAGAATAACCCACAAAGCTTAGTTAAACTGAGCACTGTCTTTGTGAATAGCCTCATTACTATCTTACAGCTACAACAACCTGGAGAAGAGTAGGAAGAGCAATTGTGCCAACAATTGCGCAGTTGTGACTTCTCTTGCTCGATTTTCAGGTGTACTGAGCCTTCTGAGAGCTGTTTGAAGCCAAAAGAGTGCATGGGCACTCTGAGCCTGTATGGGCATGGGCTTCTGAAGTTTGCAAATTAAGTGATTGTGTTCCAAAACTTCACCTTGAGCAGCTTGCCTACAGTTACCCAGTCATGCCTGGTAGAATGAGGAACAAAATCCATACTGGTCAAAGATCAATGAAATGCTGCCAGATACCTCAAAAGTACAAGCAACGATTTATCTTGATTTCACTTGAGGAAGAATTTCATTCAAGATTTCTTTCATGTAGGTGAGTTTTAACTCAGTTTTCAGCTCACTCACTTTAAAAGCAGTGTGGTTCTTCCTTCCTGTTTGTACATTTATTTTACATATCCAGAACTCACAGTACAGTTAAGCAGTTTCTCTCTTTTTTATCTGTCTGCTGCTGTCTTGATTACTTTTCAGTTTAAGTTGTTGCCTACTTTGCAAAATAAAATCACCTGAGCTGCTATGATTTCAGAAAAAAATCTCATTAACAATATTTGTTTTTCCTGCATGATTCAGAAACCAGTACCTTCAACAGACTGTTTTAATAAAATTGATTAAATGCTGAACTTATGCATTCTAACAAAACTCTGCCCTCCTATGATACTGGCTGGAAGATCAATCCAGAAGGACCCAGGCAATCTGGGGGTTACTGGAGTGAGCAGTTGCTAACAAATATGATCACAGATCTAAACATTCTGCTGGACCCCACACTTTAAACCAAGGAATACAACCAAGTGAGAGGAATGACGGAATTTTCTTTACAAACAAGCTGTGGGTCTGCTGGTAGATAAAATTAGCACTGAGAGATAAAAGAAACAATGGGAAGGATTCCACTGATTGATGAATGGAAAGAGATACTTGCCTTTACAAATAAACTGTAGGTTTGCTGATAATTAAATTGGATATTGAAAGATGAAAGAAACAATGTAGAAAAACCCTGAATTCCATAAGAATTAAAAATTAAAAGGGAGGGTTATACATTAGAGGGAAATCTTAGGTATTGGGTATTTCAGGAAGTTTGCACCTCTCAAGTACCTAAGCCAAAGGGGAAAGAGAGAAGGGAACTGCAGCTGGGAAATTAGGATAAAAAGGAGGCTCTGTCCTCCAAAAATTTGAGACACCCCAGGGGAATGCCCTATGGACTCTCCGTTTATTTGAATAAAGTAAAAGGACTGTCTCCTTTTTGGATATAAACCTCTGATGTTTGTGAATTAATTTTCCTGACACAAGGAAGGACTCATCAGGGAGTGTGAAGGTCACAGGCAGCTTTTGCTGCAGTGGCCATGAAATGGTGGTGGATTCCACAAAAAGGAAACAAGGAAAATAGCAGGATCGACCCCTGGAGTTCAGGAGAGCAGGTTGTGGACTCTTAAGGTGTTTACTTGGAGAAACCCTGTACAATGCATCCATAGAGAGAAGAGGGGACCAGAAGAGTCAGTTGAGTTTCAAGTATCACCTCCTCCAGCTTCAGAATGATCCATCTCAATGTGCAGGAAATCAAAGGCAGGAGGCAGGTGCAAATATGAGCAAGGAGACTCTGACAAAGCTCAAACAGAAAAAGGAAGTGTTCCACAAGAGGTAGAAACAAGGACGGGTGAACTGCCAGGAATATAGAGATGCTGTCCAAGCACACAGGGACAGGGTTAGAAAAGGCAAAACCTATCTGGAGTTGAGCCTGGTACAGAACTGAGGACAGCAGCAAAGACATCTACAAGTATATCACCTGCAAAAGCAAGACAAGGGAAAATGTGGGCCTGCTGCTGAATGGGGTAGGGGACCTGGTAACAAGAAAGCTGAGGTACTTGTGTTTACTGGTAAGACCAGCCTTAAGGAACCTCATACTCTCAATCCTGTGAGAAAGTCTGGAGCAAGAGAAGGAAGATCAAGTTAAGAAACATTTAATTTTTTTTAAAAAAGGCATATTAAAGTCCATGGGATTTTTTGGGATGTATCCATGCCTCCTGATAGTGCTGGCTCATGTCATTGAGGCTCCTCTCAATTATCTGTGAAAGATTCTGGTGATCAGGAAAAGTTCCTCAACTGTAGAAAAGAGTGAATGTCACTCCTGTCTTTAAGTAGGACACAGGGAACTACAGGCTCATCACCCTCACCTCTGTCCTCTGGAAGGTGATGGAGCAAGCATTCCTGCAGAGCACCTCCAAATAATTGAAGGACAAGGTTACTGGGAGCAGCCAGCATGGACTTCGTGACCACAGAGCTCTGTAATACAGTGGAGGCATCGCTAGCAATGGGCCATAAGCTTTGTACTGAATTTGCAAGGCCTCAGGATAGAAAGCCTTCCAACTTGCTTTATCCAAATTTCTCTTGACCTGCCTGAAGCTTTATTTAAATTGGTTAGCTGCCACAGCAATTTTGCTAACTGACCAGGAAGTTAAACAGGAGAGCTGAACTAGATGATGCCCAGAGGTTTCTGGCAACTCCCATTATTCTGTGAAAATAGTCTAATGAAATTCGCAAGAATTTGCCTCCCATTTAAGAAATGTACAGAGCATTTTTTAAATTGACTTCTGATAATTTCAAACAACAATTTTCTCCTTATTCTGACCCTCTCTTTTTTTGACTCGAGTGAAGGAATGATAAGTAGAGCTAATGCAACATGTTTGGGAGGAGTTTAGAGATACAAAATGTCTTATTCAAGATTTTAATTTTAAAAAAAAGTTTTCGTTTAAATGAAATTTAAAAAAAAAATATAAGTAGCAAATAATGGATATTTAGTATTGCTCTTCACTGCTTCTTTGACAAGTAATTCAGCAAATTCATTTATTTAAATCCTTGGTATTTAAGCATATGATAACTAATACACATTTTGACTCCAAGATGTCTTTTGCAGCCATTATAACTTATGTTGCTTCTTAGTTTTCTCTTACAAATAGATCTGCAAAGACCTGTTTTTTTGAGTAGGTCTATTGATTTTTTTAAATCAAGAGTAGATAACAACTGGTATCAATTTGCTCAAACATTATCTCTGTCCTTATTATTAACCACCAGCTTTTCGGATTTTTACCCTTCTTTTACAAGAAAACATGGAACTTACAATGGAAATTATTTGTTTGTTCTAGGTGTGTTAGGCTTTTTGTTGGTTTTGTTTGTTTGTTTTTAGCTGGAACAGGATATTTTACTTCATATGTTACAAACTTTCATCCAGACCAATAATGCTTTTATTGTCATGGTATATATAGGATTGCACATTAAATTACTAAGCTGAAGATCTGAGTAAAGTTTTCTTTTTACTTTGAGTTTTGTTTTCCTGTTATGTTTTGCTGTCAGGTGTGGATGTATTACTGTCCCTGCTAGTCAAATGCTCTAGAATGCAATTTTTGCTTAGTTCAGTCAACAACTGATCAATTTGCTATTGCAAAGTCAAAATTTATGTTGCAGTTATGTTCCTGGTTCCTGGCAGGTTCTGCCCAAACAATCACTCCATCACTACAGACATATTCACTGTTCTACTAAACTCTCACCAGTGGAATATTCTGGCAACTAAATTTTTCTCAGAGGAAGTTTCTGGAAATGAAACACCCCCAGAAGTCCTATTTTTGTCCTATGATAAAAATTTGAGTTCTCTGCCAGACATCATGTGATGTGCCCAATTTTGCAGACAATTCAGTCATCTGATTATTTACTCCCCTCTCGGAAGTAGCTGACCCAGTTGTCTCTGATGGACTGGCAGGATCTCCAAATGCCTTGAGGAAATGCCTCCATTTAAGGAATGCTCATGGATCCTATTTGCATACTTGTAGCATTGTTCTTGGGTGAGGGTGATTTAAGATAGACAAAAGGAACTCTCTGTCTTCAGGATAGCAGCATTCACCTGAGGTACCGAGAACAAGAAAAACCTGTTGAACAAGGGAATGCCACAACCATTGGAATTCATTTGGGCAGCAACTGGTGGAATGCAGGAGAGCAAAACTTCCAGTTTGGCATTTTAACAACTGTGAAAATGTCAGCATGCAGTTGCTTTTCACTACATTCTAAGCCAAACTTAGCTTTTCATGGTCTACAAACATAGCCCCAAGATCTCAAAAACCTCTGAAAAAACCACACAGGCACCATTCAAATTAGAAGACTGACAAAAAGAAAATGAAGAGAGAAGTTCTCCTCAGCTCCGATTTTCTTTCCTCTACTTAGTTTTTTCTGACCTTTTTTCTTTCATCCTCACTCACAGCTTTCTTTCTGTCTCCGGTACTGAGGTGCCATTGCAATGGAAAAATCAGGAAAACACTGTTTTGCAACATGCAATGCACTTGGATTTCAAAATTCCCTGCAGCCATACATTTGACTTGTGTCTCTGTTTTCATATTTGCACAGAAGCAGTAAACATTTAAAAACCAGAACAACAGCAGCTGTTCTTTGTTCAGCTTTTGTTGTTTTGGGGTTTTTTTTTGATCTTCAGCTTAGATATTCAGTCATTTCTGATCTCTTGATCTGCTGTTTGTTTGTTTTTCTGAGCAGGACCAAGTCACCAAGCATAACTGATGCAAGACCTTTCTCTTCATAGCCATCTCTGACATTACTGTGGTTTACTTCTGCAGTTATTTTATGACACACAACTAAGTTTTCTTTCATGTGTGCAATATCAGCTTGAAAGACACATTATATAACAGGTTTTTTCTCCCTTACATTTTCTTGCTTTATCCTGAATTTTTTTAGGATTCACACTATTGTATTTGTGTACTTTTGAAATACTGCACATTTTGTTGCTTATCTGAATCTGTCTCCTAACTTCCTATTGCCATTTTGGTCACTGCTTCACAGCTTATGATGGGCTTTTTATGTCTCTTCATTAGCTAGACCTTGAGTGATTTTTTTTTTTAAGAGTTAGCTGCTGCAGCAAGTGAGAGTTTCCAATCACTCTTCTTGCAGGTACTCTGGGAACACTTGATCTCATATCAAAGGGACTTTTATGATTCTCTAACTTCAGAACTGAGCTTTTAATATCACTGCTGTGATATGCTTCAAATGCTCCTTTAAGCTGCAGCACTGAGAAGTAAGACCCATAACACTCCAATATTTCTATTTTAATACAGGTTAGCAAATACAGCAGACATCAGAGTTGTCTTTTATCAATTTAGTCATGATATATTTAAACTGTCTGAACCCTTGTCATAGCTTAGGCAATTCTAATTCCCAAAATTTTGTATAATACAGTGACTTTAAAATGCAGTACACCAGCTTAAATGCTTGCCATCGACCAACCTGGATAGCCTATGTCATTTTTGGACCCTAATCTTGTGTGACCTTCTCATTGCATTTTTCTGTCAGTTGGATTTTCACAACAGCTCCTCACATATTCTTCACTAAGTAGTAGGAGTAGTCAGGAGCCTTCCTCAGCTGTAAGAAGTGTCTTATACACATTGATTCCATAGAATATAGATTCTTTTCCCATTTGAACATGATTTGGCATGAAGTTATATTAACATGGCCCAAATGTGAAAAATCCCCAAATACTAAAAATACAAAGTGTCTGTCAAAAATCTACATACATGTATTTTATGCTTACCTGTCTTTCTGACATTGAGCTAGACAGCTTCTCAGATTCTTTAGTGTCAGTGTTTGCTAAGCAGTGAATGGTACTTCAGCATTGATTTCCAGATCAGCCTCAGAAGACAGACACAGGACTGCCATGCACTGCCACACTACAGTGCTGTCGAGCTGCCTGCTAGAAGACTATTCTGCCTTCTGTACTATCAACAATAAGTTCATGCTCTGATTTTTCCTTAATTATTATTTCAGCCTTTTACAAGCTGCACTATTTTGATAAAAAGACATTGTCTCCTCAGCTTTGGATATTTTACTTTTTCATATAAAGGGGGATGGTGTAAAGATGTGGATCACCTTTTCTGTAGAGCTGTTCTTAGGACTGAACTTTATAAAAGAATGAACAGAACAACATAGATTCCTCTGATCAGCTGTGCTGGAAGCTTTACAGATTCCTACTCATGCAAGCAACAACAACTGCTGAACACTGTTCCAAGTGCAGGTTTTAGAGGTTATGCCAAGGAAATTGTATGTTGCTCACTTAATTGTTGAACACTGGCAGGGTTCTGGAGCAGGGGAAGTAAAGAGAGGCCTTGGTGTAACAGCAACATCTCGCAGTGCATAGCAGTGACATCCTACACACCTACACAATGTTGACGTTGCATAGGTCAACACAAAAAACGACACTGGAGCTTGAGCTCCACTTTCACATAACAAAGAGTAAGAGCAAGCCCTTAGGATAGGGCTAATTGCAGGAATATTAGGTACAAGACAATAAAGATCCCAAAGTAATTATGCAAAAGTGGCAGACGGAAAAACTTCAGGACTACTGTACCTTTGAAGACCTGGGAAAAAATGTTTAAGATTTGCCTCCAGAAAACACCTAAATGGAGCTGCCTATGTGTGGTAAAGGTGACTAAGCTTCTATTGTGCTATTGTGAGAATGGAGTTGAATGTTATGGGCTGAACAGCTACTGAGACCCCACAGCACACTCAGCAGTGTGCTGAACACAGCTCCACCCTCTCTAACAGGCGCTTCAACACTCACGACACAGCAGACACACAGAAGTGCCCAAGTCAGGTGTCTTAAGAAAAAGCCCATAAGTGACATTACTTGTACATACATAGGAATACATCAAGTTTTGCAAGGACATTTGAGCTACTTTCAGAGTAGCAGGGTGCCAGCTGCATTAATGCAGCATGCTGTACAAATGAATACACTTTGCTTTTTAGCAAGAGTAATAAACCCCTATTGGACACTGCTGTGCTATGGCTAGATCTTCTGTAGAGCAGCCAAGTTTTGTTAAGAGAAAGATTTACTTTTTCCCCCTGTACAAGAGGCTGCTACCAGGGCAGCAACATTCATTCCTCTCCCAGCTGCCTAAACCTGGGAACATTAACTAATTACTAGTAGCAATTTAAATCACCTTGCACAAAATCCACAAAATCCTGGAAAATAGTATTCTTTTTATTAGCCTAGCTGTTGCACTACCACAGTGGGCAAAGAAGTAGTAGGAATGAGCAACAGGAAAGGCTACCAAGTTAATGACTATAGGCTTATAGCAATTTCGACAGACTCATTTCACTAATAGACTGAGCTTTTGAATGAAACTGCTTAATGCATGGCTGTGTGTCAGCTCATGGGTGCTTTCCTGTTAACATCAATGATCTTCCTATTCATTAGGCATCTTTCCTCTCTTGCAGCATCATGTGACATGACACAGTGAGTCCAATTAGCCAGCCCTAACTGAATTATTTTTGCAATTAAGATGTGAGGCAATACATTAAAGGCTACCCTAAGAACATATTTTGGATATTAAAACTGATCAGTTTGTTCATGATGCTATAAAATGTTTGGTATTCACAAGTTTTATTAGACAGGATTTTCTTTCTAGAAAATCTAATAGAAAGTCTATAAAGGAAGCACAATTTTTCTGTTCAGATAAAGATTCACTATGAGGATAGTGAATAGCCTACTGAATAAAACATCCCCTAATATCTGTAAGACTGATTGCTTATTTATCCAGACTAGGAACCATAACAGATACATACTTCACAGTTCTTTTCAACTTTTTTTGCTTCAACACAGGAAGAGACTATATAGGGAGAAGAATCCGAAAACAATCTTGTACTGGGTGGTCCTTATTTTTTGAGCTAGAGAACTTTCAATCTACTCCTTTTATTAAGTTTTTTTTTAAATCTAATTTCTTATTAATTGCCTCAAACAAAATAAAGTACCTGCTTATCATGGTATATACTGAATGGTGCCTGTATTTTCTTATGCTTAAGTTTTATGTAATCCTGGAAAGTTTCATGGCTGATTAGGTAGGTCATTTGCCAGAAATGCAGTTTCAGAAGACTTGCACATTGATCAATACATGAGATAAGTTGCTTGGGGTTTTTTTTTTTACCCTCAGACCTGGCAGAACAGATAGGAACAGACCATTTATGTATCTCAGATTGCTTTTCATTTTGCCACACAATGCTTCTGCCAGCTTATCCTTCATTTGTGATCCAGTTATGAAAATCAGATTATCCTTTCCCTCTACCCAGAAATTTATTATTAATTCTCACAAGCAGCAAATAAAATAGGTGTAACCAGCATTGTAACAATAGGCTTATCTACTGCATTGCAAATACAACCACCATATCATGGATTTGCCACCAACCACCATGTCAGTGGTATGAGCAATAATGAAACCTGTCAAGGAAGCTTTTGAATACAGTTCTACATAAGCTTCAATTAGAAACAATGCCCTTTGTACAACTGACATGGGTTGTGCTTCAGCATTCAGATGGATGGGTTGCAAAACAATGCACTTACCACTGAACACAAGGGAACAGAGTTAACAGAGCCTTAAGCTGGAAGTATAGATAACACATCTCCCACTCCTCTCTTATATAGTATTACTGTTGAACTGACACATTCATCTAGAACAGTTTTAAAGATTAAGGTAAATCTTGTGTTGACTGTCAAGATTCAGCCATCCTCCACGGTTGAACCACATATCTGCAGCTGTGAAATCCTTATTTGAAAAAGTAATCCCAGCATCACCCTTACATATACAATATCTGTACTTCCACCCAATGCAACAATTCTGGTAGACAAGGCAAATGTGCCCTCGGCCTGTGGCACAAGAGCTGTTTCTGTTTAGCTCACCATCAGCTCGTTCTTGCCCCCATTTAGTCTGCACATATTTTAGACTGTTTATGAAAGGCTGTATTGCTTGATACACAGTACAGTACCCAGCTTTAAGATCCAAAACGCTGCTGCTTCCTCAGCAGCACTGCCCCTGAAGGTACTCATGAGGTGCTGGGAACTGAGACACACAGCAATACTGATGGAAGGATGTGAGCTTTGCTGCCTGGGGGAGGCAGCAGCAGCATGCCTGATGCAGGGTGGCATTGAGCCTCACAGTGGCACAGAAGCACTGTGAAGTTCAACTCTCTCTTTCCATTTATACTTCACTTTCATTGGCCATCTGATGTATTCATAACAGGGATCATACAAAAGAACAAAGTCCTAGCACAACAGATATCACATTCTACATCAACTCAATACACATGGATTTCTGCATAATTGATCATTTTATTGGAATCTGTTAAAAGATGTTTGTTCAGATCACCTGTTCAGCAGGCAGTTACGCTGCTTCTGTTCACTGCATATATACTGAGCAAGTCTCCAAGCAATACATAAATATTGTCTGACCCCATACTTAAGTATTTTTACTACAAAAAGCAGCTTCTCCTCAATAAAAGTTGTATCCATGGGACCAATGTGCGTTTCTTCTAGCTATGACTTGTACCAAATCCGTATCAACAATCATAGGTTAAATACATCAATGCATGTTAATAGAGCTTTAACAGTAAAAAAAGTAAGAAAGTTAAATACTGCAACAGCTGAGATACATACTGCATTTGAATGATAGAACATAGTCTATTGACCTAGTTAATGACACAGTCACCAAAACACAACATACAGAAGCAATGTCAACAGCCAGTACTTGTCTAAGCATTTTAGAGTTTCCCTTTTCCCTTCAAATAAAGAAGGGTTGTGTACATCTTGAATGTGAACTTAGGCATCATTAACCTTACAGCAATATTGATGCTGATAGTTAAGGTTAGGTAGAGACATACTAAAGCTGCAGGCCACCGAGTACACATGGCATTTTTGAGTTTGAGGAGCCAATGTTTACTATAGCACAGGTTCATTGTTCAAACTAAGTGCACCCTATGTACAATAGCATTAATTGGCAAGACATATTTAGTAAAAAATGCCACTTTAGAAACCTAGCATATTTCAGTTAATTAAGTGTTGATTTAACTAGCTATGTTGAGGGCTAGGGAGATATTTTGACTGAAACACCTTGGTAAAGTGAAATAAGCTGACCTATCATTGTTCTCTAGAATCCAGGAATAAAATTAAATGCATTCTTCTCAGTCATCAAGGACTAGTATTTCAGCAGGCATTTCAGTTTTAACCTAAGGGCAGGTTAAAATAAACCTGTACACAATGCAACATACCTCAAATAGATGCAATGATGACCAATTAGCTGTCAGTCTCTACTTTTACCAAGCCAAACAATTTTGGCACACAAGTATAGCCAATCTTTTAACTTCAAATTCAACCATTCCAAGCCAGAGAGACTCATTTCAGAGACTGCTCTGCAATAGCATCCTGGACTGTAAAAACATGCATACACCAGCTGCCCAGAAACACACAACTAAAAGAAGTTGCTAGAAATAGCCACTGAACATACACATGCATGCCAGTGACCTTCCCAATTAAAATGCTATTTACAAGCCATACTTCAATTTTTTTGTAATTTGTAGTTTTTCACCCAACTTACACATATGAGTTCAAGTGAAGGACATATACTGTGACCTTTTGAAATATCCAAAGTGAAAATGAGTACAAGATACAAAGCTACAAAGAGGCTAGCAATGATTTCTTGATCTTTTCAGGTGAAAAATTTAGTAGATAAGCAATGCCAGGGACAGGTGGAGTCCATGAAGGACATAACCTTTAGGAAAGCAAACACAGTCTTAACCACAATACTGACTTTTCAAAAAGTCTGAAAGTTTCTTTATTCTGAAAACTGAAGTCCTCCATGAAGTTATCTGGTGTCTGGCTGCATGTTGTAATGTGTTATTGCCCTACAAGTTGTGCAGAAAACCACAGCCAAGTATTAATGCACAAGAAATTTAGAAATTACCGTGCATAAGATATGATTAAACTGTAACAGAATCTCAGGTATTGATTATGGCTTAGACCTGCCTTGAAAGCCAACACTTAGACAAATATCCTTATGTGAATGACATTGTCCATATGAAAGTGAGACAACTTTGTTACACTGAAGACTTAACTTGGTTCAAGTGACCTTCTGCTTGGAAGAAACAATAGACGATATATTCACAGATATTAACCATTGCAAGAATTAGCCCTGTAAAAAATTCAACAATACTTTATACTTATCTTTTCCTTAAGTGTATGTATTTGCAGATATTTTATAAGCAAGCTGTTTCTTGAACAGCCAGATTTTTGATAGATAGTTCTTTATCCTACTTCCTCCCTCATCCAAATTTGTCAAATTCAAGACGTTTTAGCAGCATTCATGAAATCAATAGTGCAAAGTTGTTATAAAAAACTCTTTTCCCAAGCTAGGACATCCTCTTCAAGTTTTGTATTGGGTCAATAGCACTTCCCATGTTTTTAGATCTCTGGGAAAAGGCGGGAACAATAGATATGCTGAATCTAACAAAGGAACTATTGTTTGCCAAAGGCTTTTTAAAATTTTATTTTTGGGTGGATTTTTTAAATTTGCTGCTCATACTGGCCCTTGTTACAACTTTAGTAACTAGTTCACTGCATGAAATTCACAATTCCTCATTTTGATATGCGCCTATAACATGTGAATTGAACTGCACCACAATAATTGTAATGTCATCTCTATACATTCGAGCCAGCTCTTCTGGAAGACTAAGCATCTTGGACAGTCGCTCATGATCCACAGTTCCAAACTCATTGTTACCCACTGCATGACGGATCAGGTGAGTTGCCGCATTCTGATCTTCAAATACTGAAGAGATTCTTGCTCTCCTTTCTGTTAAGAGACCATGCATCTGTCCCAAAGTTACTTTATAGCCACCAACAGCTATTGGTTGTTGGTGGTGAACACCAGTGAGGTACTCCCCCACAATTCTAGCCACATCTTGCCTGTGCATTGTCTCCCACAGCCCATCAGTGGCCAAAACCAGGAATTTATCCTGTGGCCGTAACTTGTGATGTATGACTTCTGGTTCAGCTGTGAGGTATGGGGGAGTGTGATAGTTTGGAGGAATAAACTTTGTATATTCATTGTCATTCAGCTGATCTGGGCCTGATTCCACTACTCTCTTCTGCAGTTCAATACTCCATTTGAACTTCACATCACCAAAAGCTCTGAAAGGCATCAAGAGACCCAAGAGACGATCTTGTTTCACAAGACTTTTCTCTTCAGACTTTGGATGCTCCATTTTCACACGTTCCACTTCATGTTCATTTTGTGCATTGTGGTCATAGGACAAATTAACTGCAGACCAAGATCCATCTTCTTCCTGAACGCCGAGCATTGCTCTGCTGTCACCTGTGTTTGCAATGTGCAAGTCGACACCATCCACATGGGCTACACAGGCAGTTGAGCCAGAAAATGCTACTTGCAGTACTAGGTAGTTGAGAAAAGAATTTGCATCTCCTACTTGAGCTTCCAAAGAAATATCATTATCAAGTCTCTTAAAGGCATTAATTAAAGCTTCTCTCACATCAGTAGTCTCTCCACTGTTGAGATCAATCAGCTCCTGCCAGTAAGTTCTTAGACTGTTGAAGTAAAGCTTGGAAGCCTCTTTGCTAAAATAATCATTGGGATGCTTGTGCCACTGTAAAATGGGCAACAGAGCTCTGCCATTCTCCACAGCATTTTCTATTTCAAGTAGAGTTTCATGAGGTAACAAAGAGACAGCAATGTAGTAAAACAGTCTTTCACTGACAGCTTGAGCACAAGCACAGCCTGCATGGCCATCAAACACACCCAGAAGCATCCCTCTTGTCTGTAAACAAGTGGCAGCACTCCTCCGGTCCTCTATCGGAGCATTAGCAGGCAACTGGTTACTGTCGAAGCCAAGAACAGAACTCACATTTTTACCATCAAATTCTGGGACCTTGAAACTGTATTCATTTGCCTTCAGGATGCTGTTGACCTGTGAAGGGGTGAGGTAAAACCTCTGTGGCGTAGAAGCATAATCCCTTGCGTGAATAAAGTGATTAAAGTGCTCCTTTGGCCTGTAAAGTGCCGCAAATTTCTTCTGCGGTGCATATCTGAAGTGACTGTGAGCAAAATGAGATGACAAACAACACAGATGTTTATGGTGGCAGTAACACGCAGTACTGCCTATTCTGCTAATCTCACAGTTACGAATCAATGGGAACAGATGAGCTGGTGCTGGCATGGCATCAGACAACAATGGCAGCCTGGAGCTTCGGACTGGAATTGCTGAAAGACAAGAGAACAACTATGCTTAGTGGGACAGCTAAGAGATATTTTTTTTCCCCCAGAATTCTGTGTTAAGATGTTTACAGCTCCTAACCAAGTTGCTTATTATATGAAGTTCATAGCGCCAAAGGACTTGACAAAAAGGCATTGCGAGGTGCTCATTTACAGACACTACATCGGGCTGTAACACAAAAGCTGTAAGATACTTCAACACAGGTATTTTAGCTCTTATACCCACTTAGATAGCAGGCAGGAAGTGAGCATCACCCAGACAGCCAATGAACCTTCAAACAACTTAGCACAGTAATTAGCATGGAGCACTCTACAGAACTGCCACAGGACTTTTACAGCTATTTGCTCTCCTGGTGATTTCACAGCTGACTGAGACAGATGTGGCACACAAGGAAGAAAACTCTTTCTGAAAGGCTGAAGAAGAGAAAGCATCTAACAGGAAGACTCAAGAAACAACTCCGAAATGACTTACAATGAAGATTGTTTAGACAGCAGAAGCAAGAAGTAGGTAATAGAGAACTGATATTCTTTATGCAATCAGAAGTCAGTAGCAGGTTTTGTTTCTTTCCCCTCCTTTCACATGTAAAACTCCAAACTTGTGTTACATATACACAACAGCCACAGCAGCCTATGCAGCAATTTTCTAGCTTAAGATGTAATACAAAAGGTAGAATGGAAATACAGCTTTTCAACAGCTATTCCACCCCACTACATTTTAAGATTATAAAACACCTTCAAAAGCTACTCAGTTGAAGGCCTATATGCAAATTGTTTGCTTCCATGACTAGAACAGAGCCTTGCACAATACTCTAAAGCTAGTTCAGTGTTAAGATAAACCACCCGTATCTGAAAAAATATTCTACTGCTACTTGCCACATCTAAAAGCTTTCCTTATTTTTCACTTCCCTGAAGAAAGTGTATGCCAGCATACTCTTTCTTGTCCCCATTTACATACCAAACCACAACATTAGTGAGAGTGCCTCTCAAAAGCCTTATTCACTATGCCTCACTATCAGGAAGCCTCTTACAATGTAATACTTAAAAGACAACTCCAGAGTGGAGACAGAGTTGAACTGTGCCTTGTGTGAAGTACACACATTTAAGGCAGATTCAATTTTCTCTTTTATGATCAAGTTTCATCGCAAAAGCTTTTTTCTCAGAGGAGGCCATTAGAAGGCTTACTGCAGTTGTAAGTACTAATCTATCAGCACTGCTAGATGTCAAATTGTTTTACTGAAGAAATGGATATTGCTGTGTTATGCAAGGTGCTTCAGTCAGTAAATGGATTTTTTTTTTAGCCAAGCAGGCATACCAGTATTTCAGAGGAGACTCAACCCCAACAAAATATGCAACAAGCCCCAATACTCAGTCTAAAGGATCCTGCAATATAGGAGAAATTGCATTTTGCAATTTCTATTAGCTTTCCATAGCTTCAGCCATGATTCTCATCACCTGGGCCAGCTGAGAAGTGTCTGGAAGCATATGAAGTTTCAGCCCATTCTCCTTGTTTCAAGAAAAGGAAGCAAGTCATATTCTTCCCTCCAAGCCTGTTTGCTCTTTTTAAGTAAACCAGAGTAGAGCCCATTTCTCTGTTACGTGACGTGTAAGTGCTGAAAGCAGAGCGGAATTCATGTTCCTGCCACTCCACTGACTCCCCAGTACTAATGAGTGACTGTTGTACATTGACAAAAACTCTCCTGAGTCTCCCACTGACAGCTGAAGATTGAAGTTTCCTGTTGTGCAGGTACCAGGAAGAGCTTGGGCTGTAGTCCAGACACCCAGGAGCAGTGAATTGGCTGAAGCTTCCAGATGCATACTGAATTTATGTTAGCCATTTGCTTCTCCAGTCCAGGCTTCACATGCACACAGCATGACAGCAGTAGACTGCAACTCCAAATATAGATTTTAAATTCTATTCACTGCCTTCTAATTATATAGGAGCTATTTTGGTAACAGGTATGTATATTTCTTCACATGGCATTTAAAAGCAACAATTTTGCTTAAGGTTCTACGGGTCTGCCCAGCCTACAGCAGCACCTCAGCTTCAGCACTGGTCTCCCATTAGACTCCACCTGGATCAAGCTGTCCTGACTGCTCAGCATTTGTGTTCAGTGCTGACCCACAGTGGTGCCTCAACTGTTCAGTTTTTTTGCTTCATGATGAAGCAAAAATACAAATGTATTGCTGCTGTAAGAGTTCTGCAGTGCCACCAGAGGATATTTTTATGATTTTTAATCATTAGTTTATTAAATGAAATCCAAGAGAAAGTATTAAGAAGTTGGCCTCACATTTTCCATGGCTCATATCATTTACAGTAGATCTATTCCAGCTTAAGAGATCAGCCTGTTTCACATACCAGCTTCAATAATTCCACGTTGATTAAGTAAATGCCTAATTCCAAGTGTCCAAACCTTAACTGAAATTAAAGTCTCTCCCGCTTGCCCCCACAACACAGCTGTCCCAAATATAACCAGACACTCCAGCTGCCCTTTAAATAATTAAGATCCCAAGATCATTATGGTTGATCAAAAGATGGCAGAGAACAAAAAGAAGTAGAAATCGTACAGTTCAACCAAGATTTGTCAAAGTATTAGAATCAATCCAGTGTAAATACCTCTCCAGGCCCAGAGCAGGGTACAAGTGCTATTTTTCAAGCTGTAAATATAATGTGACCAATAATGAGTCAGATGGTCAACTTACAAGGTTTTGTAGTACTAAAGAAACAGAAAAACGTTCCACCTTTCTTTAATAAAGGGTTGTTATAGCCATACTGTTAGAACTAATTGGCACTGTATAGACAGGTTCCTCCAAAACACTGTGCCAAAGGCACCCATGGCTTCAGGTAAAAACACTCACTCAGGTGCCTTTCCTACACCTGACAGACCTGAATGAGCCAGCTAGAGAGGACAGGGAGGTGGGAAGGAGGAATAAGAATCATTCAACACAGACAGCACCGTTAATCCTTCCCTCCGGCCTCAGCCCTCAGATACAGCCCAGCCTCGCAGCCCCTTCCCCGGGTCCCATCCGACCCCCGAGCCCGTCGCTCCACGAAGGGAGATACATACCGATCCGCCTGGGCCCAGGACATACACACATTCTCCTGTCACAACATGAAGCCGCCAACATCCACAAAGCAGAAGCCCGGGGGGCGGGGGGAGAAGCAAGGCAGAGAGTTTGTTAGAGAAGACGTAGAGCTCCGGCACGGAGGTGGGACGGCAGACAGGAGGAGACAAGCACACAGAGCCCTTCTGCGGGCGCACAGCGCCGCTGCTGCCGCTCGCCCAGCGATGGGACCGAGCCAGCTCCGCAGGGACCGCCCGAACCCGCCCGGGCACCGAGCCCCGCCGGCCCTGCTCTCCCTTCCGGCA